>CAWUFW010032291.1:0-14148 GCA_963921515.1 Calotriton arnoldi | reverse complement strand
GTCCGTGTCCGAGGAGGAGGACAGATCCTCCAGATCCGTGTGTCCTCGTTGGGGGCTTGTAGGCTGGCTGTGCTGGCTGCTGGCTCCATCCCCAGCATCCAGCAGTTCGTCACCTGTGGAGAGAATGAGATTAGTTATTGTGTTGCACCTGGCGAAGTATGTATTTGTCGTCTGACATTGACAGTTCGTGCAATCTCGTACATGGGTTTCCCGGAGGCGTGTGTGTGGCTGTAGCATCTGTAGTTGTGTGTGCTTGGCAATGGGACTGTGTGCTGTGCACATGTGGCATGGGACGGATTGGCCATGCCGATGGGTGTGTTGCTGTGCCCCTACTTATTGTGACTCTGGTGTATGCGGGCTCCTGGCCCATCCTGGGTCTGGTTTGTACTTTGCTTTTGGGGTTCAAATGGAACGCTTAGGAACGCATATGGCAACATGGGGGCCATGCCCCGGATTCGCATTTGGGATGGAATATGCTTTTGGGGTTCAAATGGAACGCTTAGGAACGCATATGGCAACATGGGGGCCATGCCCCGGATTCGCATTTGGGATGGAATATGCTTTTGGGGTTCAAATGGAACGCTTAGGAACGCATATGGCAACATGGGGGCCATGCCCCAGATTCGCATTTGGGATGGAATATGCTTTTGGGGTTCAAATGGAACGCTTAGGAACGCATATGGCAACATGGGGGCCATGCCCCAGATTCGCATTTGGGAGGGAATATGCTTTTGGGGTACATGCTGTGAGCCATGGGTGCCGAACGTGACATGTGTTGTGGCAGCATGACAGTGCATGGTTTGAGGTGTGTGCATGCTTGACATGGCCTGCATATTTGCTGTCTGTTGTGATTACTGGACATGGCATTGGACGCATCGTTATGAGTGAGTGTTGGTTGTGTGCCAGCCAACGTATTGCAGTTGTCCCATCTCCTTGGTGTGCGTGCTGCCCTGTGCCATGTGCATCACTGCAGTGCTCGGGGGTGTGGCCCATGTTGTGTGTTGTTGCTCACAGTGTGTCGTGCACTTCATTGACTTCTGGCACATGGTTGGTCACGGGCATGTATCTTAGCGTGACTGCTGTATGTGTGGCAGCTGTGCGGATGACATGCCTTTCATGAGACTGGGGCTGACGGATGGGATGGATGGTATGTTGTTTGTGCATGGTGTGTCTGTGTGTTTGATGGGTTCAGTGGTGTTCGTGTGCATATATGTTGTTCCGCTCTGTTGCGTCTAGTGTTGTTTGTCTTACATAGGCGTAGTTGTGGGGTGTGTGGTTGACAGGCAGTTGGGGCTACATGGACAGGACTTCAATGGTGTTTCGGTTGTGTGTGATGAGTTGCACAGTGGCTGCCGTGTGGTACTATATTCAGTGTGGCCTGTGCATGCAGACGTGGCTCCTTGGGTGTTGCTATGTCTGTGATGGGTCATGTGGGGTGTGAGTCTGTTGTTCATGTCCGTGTGCACATTGTTCACTTGTTCGTGACGGTGGGCGGTGCTGCGTGTTCGTCTGCTACGTGACATGTCCCATGTGTTGGTCGTGTTCCGGTCCTCATGCCTCCAGTAATCCAGCCCTGTCCAGTTTCCCACCTGCAGGTTGTTCGTGCGTGCACTGTACTGGATGCCACATGGCTCTAAGCGGGGGTGCTCCATGTTGCAGGTCTGTGGGGGTGGGGGGTGTTGTGGGTCGTGGGGGTGGGTGGACACCCACTGACACCGATTGCTGTGGACCGTGATGTCTGCCTTTCGGCTGTCGTTGTGCACTGCGGTGGCTGACACGTGGCTGTGGGGTGTGGGGGATGCTCCTCCTTGCTGTGCTGTTAGTCTAGGGGCCTGGTGTGTGTTGTACTTGGGCTGTCCACCGTCCCACCCACTGCACTTTGTGTTCCTGCCACTTACCTGTTACTTGTCGGTTAGTGCAGCTGTGGCGGACACATGGGTGTGGTGGGTGCTCGTTGTGGCGCTTCTGGCATATTTGGGGACCTGTTGGTGGTTACGTGGCTGGCTGAGTGTACACATGTCCCCACGCATCTTACAGTTGTTCGGTTTGGGCTGTGTGTGGTGGTGTCTGTTGCATGTGTGTGTGATGTGTTGTGTATTGTGTGCTGGACATGGGGGTGTTTGTCCCTGGGAGCTGTGGCATGGTGGTAGTGCATGTGAGTACATAGCGGTGTGCTGGTATACATTAGTTAGTACTTACCAGCCTCCACTCCCCCTGCTAATCCGACGAGGATCTCCGGATGGATTACGACTCGCACCTTCTCCTCCCACGCTTTGTAGGTCTTAAAGAGCGCGGGATTCCCTCCGCCAGTGACGGCAGCCAGCTCTCTGTTTTTGCCCTCCTTCTTCTTGACCAGGCTCTTGACGTCATTCCAACGTTTGTTGATCTCGACTCTGTTCCTGGGCAGGGTCCCGACTGCATTGACCTGGTCTACGATCCGGTTCCACATTCTGTTTCTGGTGGCTAGTGGTGTGTGCTGGACCATGTTCCCATAGATTTGTGGGTACACCTTGATGATCTCGTCGACCATGACCGTCAGCTCAATGGGCGTGAACTTGGGCATTCTTTGTGGTGCCATGGTGTTTGTGGTGCTGGTGCGGTGTGTGTTGTGTAATGTGCAGGGGGTTTGTGGTGCCGGTGTTTGGTGGTGGTGGTGGTGGTGGTGGTTGTGATGTGTGCGTTTCTGTGGTGTGCTGCTGTCCTTGCTGTGTCACTGTGTCCTCTCCTCTCTGGTTTGCAATGTAGCAAGGGGTTGTGGTCTGTGGGAGTGCTGCTTTTGTACTCACCTATGTGGGTGTGTCCTCATGGTCTGTTGTTTTCAGGTGTGTTGTGTCTGGGGTTCTGGCCTTTGTATTTTTTGTTTGTCCGGGGGATGTTTTCGGGATATGTACTGTGCTTGTGTATTTGTGCGTGCCTTGCTGTGTGGACTTGTTGGCCATGTTGTGTGCTATTGGTTTTGTGTGCGGATGGTTTCTGTGCAGGTACGTGGGTGCCATGGCTTCTGCCGTGTCGCTTCTCATCGGCGTTGTTTGCGCTGGCGGGCGGTATATTTGTGGTTTTTCCGCGCTCATGTCGGTGCGATCGTAATCTCACGTGCGGTGTGTCGGCCGTGAGGGCGGGCGGTTTTGTGTTGTCGTGCGTGTTTCCGTCCGTGGCGGGCGGTTTGTCTCCGACTCGGACGTTGGCGGGCGGTATTTTGTGTGCTTTTTCCGCCGATGGCGGTATTCGGTTTGTGTAATCGTAATGGCGTGGTCGGTGTTCAGGCGGTGTGTGCGGGCGGATTTTTGCCGCTTCCATGCCTGGCGGTGTTATTTACGCCGGGTATCGTAATGGGCCCCTAAATGAGTTAAATTTTCTATGGTTAAACTTTTTATTAGGTTTTGGGCGTTTTATTTTGTAACCGGGTTATGTCGTTTTGTGTCAGTTTGGTTGAAGAGAAGCTCGCGGTTGGGAGACACTTCACGTCGCTAAAGGTAAGGTTTGTTTTCTTTGTTTTAACTAAGTTTTAAATATATTTTGAACCTAGTTAGATACTGTTTAGTGTAGTTAGATGTTTATTAGTTATATTCGGAAATGTTCTATGTTATAGTTATGTGTGGTGTATTTACGTATTGTTAATGTTGTGTAGGCCTGTTTAGAGAGTTAGGATTACGGTGTTAAATGTATATTTTTATCAAATTTAAAGCTAGTAGTATTGTTAGTAAGTGTTTATGTGTTGTTTTATGTGGGTGGGAATGTATGTGCTTTTGTTTTGACACTTTTTATTTTCAGAAGTTCTTCGTATCGGAAGGAGTCGTTTTTTTTTTAAAGAAGTGTTTGTTAGTTTTATTGACTAATATATTTGTTACACTTCTTTAAATTTTTCGGTTTTCCTGGAGCGTTTTTACTATTTTATACATTTTGGTTTTTTTATCGTTTTCCTATGGACCTTTGCTACATGGATTATTAATTTTTGCTACAGTTGTATTTTTCCATTTTTTGGGGGAAACTGTTTTTTTATATTTGGATTGTGTTAGCAGAAAATGGATTTTGCAGCATTTGGAATAAACCTGGTAAGTTTATTTATTATTATTTATTGTGGGTGGGTAATGTTTTTTATTATTATTGTTGTATTTTATTTTATTATAAATATTATTAATGTGTGTTAATATATTTTATTAAAAATTAAAAATATGTTACACACAGTAATTATTTTTGTGATAAAATAAATAAATTTTACTTTTATGGTATGTTTGAAAGATGAGTAATTTGTAATTTATTTGTATTAATGCTTTAAAGAAGAGTTTTGGATATTATGTTTAGGTATTCCAGGCCCTTTGTACTAGGGTACAATTTTACTTGTTGTTCTAGATATTTATGCATTTGTTTAGTTTGTTTTGATGTTTTTGGAGTTAATTGAGTTATGGATTCTTCCATTCGGAACTCCTGATAACTCTGTTCTTTTTGTAGGCATGATATACATTTTTCTAGTGTTGGTTTTGTTCTGCCTGTTGATTGAAGGAAGGCATTATGCCATCCTTCGACTGCATTATTAGTTTTGGATTCCCCGTTTAATGTGCTTCTGTATACGTTCCACCAGGGTATTAAGAATTTAGGGTTTCTTCTGTGGCCAGATCTGTGTAGTCTGCCGACCCATGTATCCTCAAAATAGTCTAATAGTGGACTTAGTTTTGCTTCATTTTGTTTGTAGAAGGTGCTGTCTATTAAGATGTTGTAATGTTCTGTGACGTCTGTCTCAGGTACATAAGCTAGGGCTGTTAATTTTTTTATTTGATATGCAAAAGAAGAATTAGTTGCATATTCAATGCTTAGTGCTGATTTTTGCATGTGTCTCCATAAGCACTGATTAAAATGATAGTAACAGCCTTGGATGCAGGTATGGGGGTGTGTTTTTAATATAGTATTAATCATTGACTGTTCAAAATCTAGGATTATTTTTTGTGGAGAAAAGTCATTAGTTTTTTGTTTTATTTTATTTAATAGTTCCATGTATGTGGAGTTCTGTTTGTTTGGTAATAATGCGTAAATTAATGGTATATTGCAATTCTGATGTAGCCCATGTATTGTATACAGTTGGAAAAAGGGCTTGGGACATATAGTAAAAGTCCCATCCATCATCCAGTATTGACATTCTTGTAGTTTTAATAGATTAGTTGCAGTTCCAAAATTATTAATCTTTTGTCATTGCTTTTATTATCAAAAATGACAAATGGTTCTTTGTTTAAAGTGATACTTTGTTCAGGACTTATAATAACTTCACTATATGTTCTAGGAATTGGGGTGGAAGTAGTAGTAATTTTTTTAGTACGTGCTATAGTTCTCTTTAGTGAAGCTACAGATGGCATTTGTGTAGTAGGAATTTTGGGAAGCTGCTCTTTTAAAATTACACTTGTAGGTTTTTGAGAACTTGTACTAGCTTCTTTTATTGTTTCTAATGCAGATCTGACTTCTATTTCTGTTACGTTTGGTGGGTGGTTATGTTCTCTAGTATACAGTACTGTTGTTTCCCTAGTTGTAGCACGTCCGTTACATTTATCAGAGTAGTATTTACAGAATTTCCAGTTAACTTTTAATCAAATTGTGTAAGTGTATCCCATATAGCATAGTAACATTTTCCCTTTCTGGCTTGTTATAAATTCGGCTCCTTCAGTCATTTTGATGTAGGTTAATCTATGAAAAATATATATTATTGTTATTAACTATGTTGTTCTATGTATTTTAATTTAAGCAAATAAACATTTATTTACAATATACTTACAAAGTTGGTCTTTATGTATTTCAGTTTGACGACGTTTATTCTTTAGTTGTGGAATGTTCTTTCTGTATTTTGTTTGTCTGAAAAAAAATACATTTGTTTTATTATTTGTTTATATATTTTTTATAGGGGTTGGGTAGGGGATTGGGGATTGGTTTTGACTTTGCGTTGTTGTTTAATCTATTTGTTTAAGATTTGTTGGTAAATACTTACTTTGTTAGTTGTATATTTTTTTGGGGCTTTTCTGTAGTTTGTTAGTTTCCTCTAGAGTTTCCTGTAGTGGTAATATAAAATATAAAGAAGACATTGATTAATTTATAGGTTATGTATATTATTGATTAAAGTTTTTTACTTTTAGTATTATTTCTTTTAATTTAGTTTACTTACTTTTGATAGAGTTAATTATTGGGTATATGTTGATCTTCTTATATCTGTAGTTGAATTCCTGTAGAGTTTCTCCTTCTTTAGTTTTCTTTCTTTTTGGTGTGGAATAGGAATGAAGTTTAACTGTTTATATAGGGGCCGATTCCGATTTCGGCCGGTAGGGCTCCGAATCGGATTCGGCTTTACCGGATCCGATTCGGAGCCCTGTTTCCCGACCGAACCGTACGCGGGTCCGGCCGAGCGAGTACGATGCGAAATCTCCGACCGACTCGTCCGGGCGTCCCGACCGCTCCGACCGACTCGCTCCCGGCTCGAACTGCTCCAACCGACTCGCTCGGACTCGACTCGCACCGCGCAATGGAGACGTTTCCCGGCCGGGTAAGTACGATGCGCGCCGCGAGCAGTCCGACCGAGCCGCGCACTCCGGCTCGTAAGAGCTGTCGGAGCCGTACTTTGGGGGTCCGTGTCGGACTCCCTGTACGCGTAGCCGCGCGAGTCGCACACAGGGGGACCCATGGGTCCCCCTACCTGTGCGTGTATGGCGCGAATCGCTTCGCCGCGTACCCGCTGTAGGGGGCGCCCTTGTCCGACTCGCACCCATTGAGTCAATGGGAGCCCGCGTACGCGTTGTACGACCGGCTCCCATTGACTTCAATGGGAGTCCGACCGACTCGAGTCCGATAACATACGGACGCATCGTACTTGTTCGGTCGGACTGCACGGGTCCGATTCGGTCGGAAATCTCTCCGGGTCCGGCTCGGTCGGAGAAATTTCCGGCCCGAATCGGAATCGACCCCTTAGTGTGTTGGATGTTGTAATTTCGATTTTATTGGTTAGTTTGAATTTGCAGTTTTTCTATTGGTTAATTTGTATTTTTTTAAAAATGTTTTGGTAGTTAGTTTCCAAATAAGGAAAACGCTAATTAGTAGTAAGTTATGTATAATTTTGTATATATTTTTAAATAGCTTTTGTTATGTATTATATTATATAATTGAATTGTAATAGTAATATTTAATATTATTAATGTTTAATGTAGTAATGTTGTTAATAATATTTTAGTAATTTTATTGCTGTGTTAATTAATATTTTAGTATAGTAAAATAGTTATTGTCATTTATTAATTTAGTATTGTGTTTTTAGTAATTTAATTATTTTTATGTCATTTTATTTGTATATTTATTATAGTTTTATATAGTCGATATATTTAATTTTACGATATTAGTGTTGTCGATATTTTTGTGTACTGATATTTTTACCTAGTTAATGTATTTTAATGAAGGTCGATATTTTAGAATTTCGATAAGTATGTTAGCGATATTTGTGAAATAGATATTTATGTACTTCGATATTGTATCCTCGATATTTTTGTAATTATTTAAATAGGTATATGATGTCGATATTAATGTTATCGATAATTTTGTATCGATATAATTGTAGCTCGATAATATGTCTTTCGATATTTTGTCAGTGATTCAGGGGGCACATTCTGTGAAAATATAATATGGGGCAGGCTGCCTTTTCATAGTGGCCCATTTGGTATTATTTCAGTTTTTTCGGTGGCAACCACCAAAGCTTCTTTCTTAACAAAAAAAAAAGAAATACTGTGAGGTTCTCGTTCTCCTTGCTGATTGGGAACGTTTATGCCAAGTCTTCCTGGGACTACCATATCCTGCATGGTGGTCCTGCGTAGGAAAAATCAATGTCTGAAGACCCATTCTCAATAGGGTGGGCCTTTGGACATTAGCCAGTGGCCATTTGGTTCTTGGGTGTCTGGCTAAAGACTTCCAGTGGCTGAGATACTTTAGGCTCTACTCTCCAAAACAAAGTGGTTCCTAAAATCGAAATGAAAAGGGACAACTGCAGTTTTGATGAAGCGAAAGAGCTGCCGATTTACAATGATTCTCACACTCTGCCAAATTGTAAATGATCCTTGCAAGTACCACCAGAGGTCTCACATTTATCCATACTCCCCTCAATCTCACACACCCTCTCCCTTTTCTCCCTAAATCCTTTCACTACCCTTTGTCAACTCCAAACATTGCTCAAGCCAGGCTTCTCAACCCTCTACTCAATACTCTGTCATACCCTCCGCTACATAATCCTCTGCTTCATGCCGGCCAAAATCCATGACAACACTCTTTCAACACCCTGCTCCACCAATAAGCCTACCTCCTGACACTACAACTAACCCTCCTGACTCCTGTTTATCCCTTCTCACACTCTCCAAAGACTCTTCTGTAACACCCAACCCCACTTACCCTTCTTCAGCATCCTCACCACCCCAATTGTTCACATTCAAATCCTACATCTCAGGTCACTACACCAATATCATACAATACTACCACACCAAAACACACCTTAACACTGGGACAACTTTTTTCTGTAAACCATCACAAACCTTCACATTATCCCCAATGCCAGAATATTGTCACACATCTACTATGCATTTTATGCCAATACAAATACCTCACATTCTCACCCATCTCTACCTCACAGTCTCCAAACAACAAAGACACGAGCCACTCAGTCCACAAATGCACAACAGGACTCACTCACCTGTCTATCATCATTTTAGAATTCAGAGCCATAAAGCCAGACTATAATGTGCCATCACCACCGCTCATCCATACCCTTTCCACATACACAAATGAAAGCCAGTCCACACTACTCTTCATATCCTCACATCCACACAAAAATGCTGCTAATCAAAGGCAACTCCACAGCCCATCTCCACAGTTACAACCAGTCTCTCCACTACCCTCACACACAGATCCTACAAAATGCCTTATATGCCTTTTGGACAAGGATAATAACACCCAAAAGCAACTCAATTTCTGTCCTGCTAGAGCTATCACAATCATCAATAGCACACCCCCAACAACCTCCCAGGACAATACTTACTCTTCCTCAACACAAAATCCCACCACTTCCAAAGCAGCTTATTTAAACTGCCTACTAATAGATGCTACTTCTATGACCAAAAACAAGTACCGCATCTTCGGCCTGTTGACAGACACCAGAACCTGACTTGCTCTTCAAAACTGAATATAAGCTGGGGGAGACATGGCTCTCGCATTGAATGAAGCTGTTCCAAAATCATATCATGCTATTACACAAAATCACATCGACAAAAGAGGAGGCAGCTTAGATGTCATACTTAAGGAAACAACAGCTCTCACCAAAGCTGAGGACATTTCCTTACAAGGGTGTGAGGCCCTCTTTGTCAGATGCAACCCTACCCTAAAATTGTCTGTACTTTTTTCCTTCTTTAAAGGCCATCACCTAGTAATGGAACATTCCCAGACACCTTTCTAGGCACAGTTTCAAACCTACCTACTAAATATTCAAACCTATGCATTCTTGGTGAGCTAAACAAACCTAGTATACCCAATCTCAGAATTATCCTCACAGGCCTAGACACACTCAACCTATCAATCAATCAATCAATCATGTCACTTATAAAGCGCACTACATACCCGCGAGGGTCTCAAGGCGCTGGTGGTGGTGCTGCTACTGATCGAAGAGCCAGGTCTTGAGGAGTCTTCTGAAGGCCAGTAGGTCTTGGGTCTGCCGAAGGTTGGTGGGGAGGGTGTTCCAGGTCTTGGCGGCGAGGTGGGAGAAGGATCTGCCGCCGGCGGTCGTTTTCCGGATGCGGGGGACTGTGGCGAGGGCGAGGGTGGTGGAGCGGAGCTGGCGGGTGGGGGTGTAGAAGCTGAGTCGTCTGTTGAGGTAGGCTGGTTTGGAGTTGTGGAGTGCTTTATGTGCGTGGGTGAGGAGCTTGAAGGTTATCCTCTTGTTGACAGGGAGCCAGTGCAGGTCTCTCAGGTGGGGTGTGATGTGGCTGCGTCGGGGGATGTCGAGGATAAGACGTGCAGAGGCGTTCTGGATGCGTTGCAGCCGTCTCAGGAGCTTAGCCGTCGTTCCTGCGTAGAGGGCGTTTCCGTAGTCCAGCCTGCTGGTGACGAGGGCCTGGGTGACAGTTTTTCTTGTTTCGGTGGGGATCCACTTGAAGATCCTGCGGAGCATTCGGAGGGTGTTGAAGCAGGATGAGGAAACGGCGTTGACCTGCTTAGTCATGGAGAGGGTGGGGTCGAGGATGACCCCTAGGTTGCGTGTGTGGTCGGTGGGTGTCGGGGCTGTTCCCAGTGATGTCAGGCCACCAGGAGTCGTCCCAGGCTGAAGTGTTGCAACCAAGGATGAGGACCTCCATCTTGTCCGAGTTCAGCTTCAGGCGGCTGGTCCTCATCCATTCGGCGACGGCCTTCATTCCTTCGTGGAGGTGGGCTTTGGCGGTGTGAGGGTCTTTGGTGAGGGAGAGGATCAGCTGGGTGTCGTCGGCGTAGGAGATGATGTTGAGGTTGTGCTGTCGGGCGACGTGGGCGAGGGGTGCCATGTAGATGTTGAACAGCGTTGGGCTGAGGGAGGAGCCTTGGGGTACGCCGCAGATGATCTTGGTGGCCTTGGATCGGAAGGGGGCGAGGCGGACGCTTTGTGTTCTGCCGGAGAGGAAGGATGTGGTCCAGTCCAGGGCCTTCTCTTGGATCCCGGCGTCGTGAAGGCGTGTTCGTAGTGTGTGGTGGCAGACCGTGTCGAAGGCGGCTGATAGGTCCAGGAGGATGAGGGCTGCTGTTTCTCCGTTGTCTAGCAGGGTCCTGATGTCATCGGTGGCGGCGGTGAGGGCGGTTTCGGTGCTGTGGTTGCTGCGGAAGCCTGACTGGGAAGGGTCCAGGATGTTGTTCTCCTCGAGGTAGCGGGTCAGTTGTTTGTTGACGATTTTCTCGGTGACCTTCGCGGGGAACGGGAGCAGAGAGATGGGTCGGAAGTTCTTGAGGTCCTTGGGGTCTGCCTTGGGTTTCTTGAGTAAGGCGGTGATCTCGGCGTGCTTCCAGCTTTCCGGGAAGGTTGCTGTCTCGAAGGAGATGTTGATTATTTTCCGGAGATGGGGCGCGATGGCTGTACTGGCTTTGTTGAAGACGTGGTGAGGGCACGGGTCTAGCGGTGAGCCGGAGTGGATGGTGTTCATGATCTCGCTGGTGTCCTCGTCGTTGATGTTGGTCCAGGAGAGCAGGCGGTTGGTGGTTGTGGGGGCAGTGGTCTCGGTGGTTGCCGGGGCGGTCGGCAACCTATAACAAGTTATTCCCAAATCCAAACACATTGCAGGACCCAACTTAGATATCATTTTCGGCAACCCAGACCTAGTTGCATTCCAAAGGATTTTTTTGGTCACATGCTCATGCCACCACCTGCTTGTCTTCAGAACACCATAACTTACCCCAGCAAAACTCAGCTTATCCGCAACTCTGCAATCAAACGTGGGGCAAGCTGAACTTAGAGGACCTTTGAAACCACCTTACTTCCAACACAGATGTGGACACAATACACTCAGTTAAAAAATGTTATGGATTGCTACAGAAAGTTTTTGATATATTAATTCCACAGAAAACATCAAAACATACAAAAGGAAAAGATACAGATTTAAAAAAATATGAAATAACAAATCACAAAGCTACACTGGACTTGGCTCAAAACAAACAACCATAAAAACAAAATATACATTCACTGAAATTGTCAGCCTGTTGATACCTCAGGATTGATGTGATGCAAAAACTGGTCCACCTCTTGATCGTCTCAATTCTGCTTACTAATAAAGCACAGAATTTTGATATGATCAAGTGAGGGAAGGAAAGGAAGGGAACAGCAAAGAAGGAGACCTAATAACAAAACATAGGGGAACAATTATTGTCACTTTCATAAGGGGTATAAATCTGAACATATATATATATATATATATATATATATATATATATATATATACAGATACATAGAATCCACAATCACAATACCTGTAACAAAAAATAGAAAGCGCTATCCACCAAGGAGTCCTTTAAATGTACAGAACATTTGCATCTGTCCCAACTTTCTAGAAATGTTTGCACCCTAGAAAATAAAGAAAATATTGAACAATAAGGTCAACCTCATTCAATACTTTCTTTTAAAGCTTTTCATCCATAAATCTAATTCGTCAAGCACATACCCACCATGTTATTGCACTTTGCCAAACATCACAAGGGGATGGGGAAAGAGAATTAATTTCTCCCTCTCTCTCTTTCTCTCTACTTGATCACCCCTGTTAAATGGCAACATAAAAGAAACAAAGCATTATTAATGAACGAGATTTTGCTTCTGTGAATCCTTTTCATTTGTTCATCATTATCCTCATCAGAGAATGCTGGTAAATTACGATTTCAATGTCAAGATAATCCACATCACCCAGCCTTCAGCTTTAGTCTTTCCAATTCTTTATATACCATAAACGAAACTTAAATAGAAATGGGTTGAATAATACTCTGCCTTGAATCGTCTCTGACAGGAAGGCCCATTCAGAAATCATGCAAGGTAACAATTAAATAGTCAATGCTCCGATACACAGAATTATGTATATACCTTCTCTTTGTTGAGGACAAATGTTACTTGAGCGGGCTAAGCCAGAGAATTCTCTTTCTCTATATCGAGTCTCTTCTGAGACTCCGAACCACTCGCAGTAGAATAAAGGGAACTCACGAAAACAATTCCAAATACAAGATAAACCGATCTCGTCTCTTTATCTACGCAAGAGCGCGTTCACCAGAAGACAATCCAAACGGTGCCTTAGCACCCTTGCCGCACTGGTGGCAGCTTTCCAACAACTACAACAAACCTCTCACTATACTAAAACAAATAATCTGCAATGAGCTACAGTCGGAAGCTCGCAATATAACCTAGCCCACCCCCCTTAACCAATGAAGAGCCTCCGTGAAACAGGGAGTCCTTGCAAGTGATCATGGGAAATGTAGTCTTTACTCATTAATATGTGTTTTTCTTAACTCCTGCTAGCTCTCTTTCTTCCAACCACCATTTCCAAAGGTTCTGAGAAACTGTTACCATGTTTCTGCAATATCATATCCTTTTGTTTCATTCTTCTGGAAGATTTCATAGTAGCATTCAATGCATTAATTGAATTGGATGTAACAGTACATCTCTTCCTAGGAGAACTCTGACATGGTTTTGGTTTAGTGGGATACCTTTCATGAAACCTTTTAACAAGTCTCAGAGCATGTACCCCAATAGCAGGCTCCCAAGATTTTTCATCAGGACCATATCCTTTCCAGGCTATCATATACCATAACTTCCTGCCTCGCTTATTAGAATCAAGTATGTCTTTAACCTTGTACTCTGGTTCTTGATCTACCCTTATAGGAGTTGGTATTTTTTTGACAGGAGTAAAGGAAGGTTAAACCAATGATACGTGGAATACAGGATGGATTCTCATATGCTTGGATAATGCCAGTTTGACAGTAACAGGATTGAGAACCTTTATTATTTTATATTGCCCAATATACCTGGGGTTGAAGACGCTATATTTCCTAAAATGTATGTTTTTGTGGACAGCCAGACTCCTTCCCCTTTCTTATACTGAGGCTCTTTTCGCCTATGTGTAACCGCATAGGGTTTATACCTGCCCTTGGCTTCTTTTATATTTCTTTGTGTGATTTTCAGGTTACGTTGAATACTCTTTATTCTTTCTTGTACTTTAGGCAGTTTATGGGCTTGCATCGTATGTAACAATTGAATAAACCTTGTATGAAATCCATAAATGCTGAAGAAGGGAGCTATCTTGGTGGTACTATGTTGGGCGCTGTTTTATGCCATCTCTGCAATTCATAACCAATCGACCCAAGCATCAGTATTCTTATCTACATAGCAACGCAGATATTGCTTTAGTGTTTGATTCAATTTCTCTGTCTGCCCATCTGTTTGGGGATGAAAACTGGTAGAGGTGGCTGCCGAGATGTGTAAAGCAGAACGCCATACCTTCCACAACTGAGCAGTAAACTGCGACCCACAATCAGAAACGATGAATTTAGGAAGGCCATGTAACTTAACAACATGAGTAAGAAACATCTGGGCTACTTGCCCGGAAATAGGTGCTTGCTTACAAGCGATAAAATGACCTAGGGGCCCATTACGAT
>CAWUFW010032290.1:0-14151 GCA_963921515.1 Calotriton arnoldi | reverse complement strand
CAAAAAATCGACCTACAAAAATATCGCAACAAAAATATCGATGTCAATAATATCGAAATCCTATCTACAACATGGTAAGTACAAAAATATCGAAAAAAAAATATTGATGTCAAAAATATCGTTATCAAAAATATCGTTTTTTTTTTTGTTAAAAATAATATGTAAAATAAACTAAATAATACTTATAATTAAAATAAACATAGTTAAAAATATTTTATAATTTTTAAAATTAATAAGTAACATATATAATTAAATAAAACATTAATTAAACATATACATATAATATATAATATATATTCTTACTTAGGGGCACATTACGATGTCGGGCGGAAGCACAACCGCCGTGCTTGGCGGATGCAAAAAGCACCAGTTACCGCCGGCACGCAGCAGTCCACACGCCCGCCCAATTACGATGCGAAAAGTAGGCCAAACACCGCCGGCAAGCCAGCAACACCGTCCGCCATCAAAGTGCGCCCGTACACGTAGCGGCGCAGCCAACTGACACACACCGTCCGACGAAACACGTCCCGCCCGGCGCATAAATTACGATGCCGCAAACAAACGGCTCCCACGGCCAAGAGATACCGTACGACAAACCGAAGCGGTAACACGGATGCCGAGCACGGACAACGAAGAAGCGGCTCCCCGAGCATGAATCCAGCACTGCAGGCCCTCCCCATGCTCCTGCTGATGCACCACCAAGGACGCAACGTGCCGCGGAGACGCAGGTAGGCACACACACAACAAGTGCACGCAAACAGCGCACACAGTGCAAGGGCGGAAAAAGCGGACAACCCCCCACCAGCGCGTGTACACAACACATCCACCATCGCATCCACATATGACACACAGGCCAAATCGTAACATCGCAGAACACATGTGTACACACCACCTGGGACTAGGAACCAACCACCCCGTCACGGCCCCAAAGCGCCGATGACGCCGCCACACATGCGCACAACGCAGAGGCCAACCGCAGCGCCATGCATGCGTCGCACACAGACACAGGGACACAACCAAGCAGCACACACATCAGCCCCACCCCGAACGCACATGACACGTGACAGGCCGGCCACAGACATGTCCCCAACGCCCAATTCACGGACAACACCCAACGCCACACAACCGACGCACACATGTCAGTGAAGACACGCAACAGCAGGACACACCCCAGTGTAACAAACATGGCGTAGCACACAGCGGCGGCAACACCAACTAGGAGAAGCAGGGCCCCTTCGGGAAGAGGAACGCCAGTACCACACAGAAACACCCATACCACCCTGCACATATGAACAAGACATATAAAACGGAACACCAAAGAGCCCGGGGACCGACAACAGGTGGCCCAAGAATAACATCCACACACAAGGCCCAACGCAGAGCGGAAAGGCAGCCTGCCGCCCACACAAGGGAGAGCAGACAGCACTGAATGACCTTCCATTCCAACTCCGAAACCACAGCCCTACGACAGAAGCCGGTGAATACAGCCATTGTCCAAGAATAGACCAACACAGGCATGCCGAGGAGACCGACCACAGGGCAGATAGCGCATATCACAGAAGCACACAACGGACGGGGAAGAAAGAAGAAAACACTCCCCCATGTCGGCCACATGCAAGTTAATTGGAAGGAGTCACACAGCACTGACCTTGAACTGTCTGAGAAGCATGTGGGAAGAGGGCCCGTGTCCTCCAAACAAGCCAACAGAACACAAGTCCTGTCTCCCTACGACTACACAGAGCTCACAGCAACCCCGGAGCGTGCACATTGCAGACTGCACACACAGCCGGAGCACGCCACCTCAACGAACCGCTGCGAAATGGCAACCGCAACACACCTACCCAACTACGCCGAACAGCTCAAGCTGTACAAAACCAACCTGTGCCATACATTGGGATGCGATCTCCTGTCCCTGCTGAACGTAAGTTACCGACTGACTTACCGCATCACATTGTTCAGCTGCGTCATGCCCGTCTTCTACTGTCGGAGGTGTCCCTACCAGCATCCCGTCGAGATATGCCTCTCCAACCCGGCATGTCTGAAGGCGGACCTGCTACCACTACTCCTCCCTCTGGACGCACACGACAGGGCCTGCTCTGCCTATGGGGGCATGGCGTATGTGGCCAACATCGCACCCGCACTGAAATGGGACCACTGTGCCTCCACACGACGGATCATCGAGAACAGCTACATCGAATGTCACCCAGCATGCCCCATCATGGTCCTCCAAGGGACAACTTACGAACAACACCTTGACAGCCACCATCCGCTACATTGGCTGGCAAACATGTACACCACCAATGACATGGAAGCCCTGCTGGACGGCATCGCATACCTGACAACCTGTAAATACGTCGGACCACAACGCAGGTTCCCCGAGTGACCTATGATGTCCAACCCCGCACCCATGCTTAGCTTCCGCACGGACTGGCCAGTCACCACCACAACAGCCATACCAAACGACCGGCAACTGTAACCACACCATCAACGACATCGCCATGACATCGGATATGACCGGGACATGCACACTGTTCCCCATCACATCCAGGAACACCGCATGCATCGTGGGAGGCAGTGGCATGGGCTCTGTGTATCGCACCCACATGGACGGAACTGCACGAACAACCAGGACACGACATGGATCCAGCGCCCATGGACACACACACCGCTCAGTGGACATGAATAGGTCGCCTGGAGTCTGTGGGTGCTGCACCCTCCCACCCCCGCCCCGGGAATCCCATACCAGGACCTTTGCATGGACGACAAGTGCATACAACAACAACACGACCCCAGTGACTGTGACATGTCCAGTAACCACCACAGTGCAACAACAAGTGGCACGCCGCTGCATGCACGCAAGCACATGCCCTGATGTCATCTCACATGCACGCGTGCATGAGGAACAACCGCAGCAAACCTGTCACATGGAACTGAGATGGACTGTGCCCATGATGCCAAGCGGTCTGGTAGGCTACATGTATACCGTCTGTGTCAAAGTCCGCAGCTCCGCAGCTATACGTAAATGTACATTAGCACAGCCTTGGCCAAGCAGATGTCACTCTGAAGCCCACATCCCACATGCAACAGCCAATCACATGTAACCCCACACCCTATCCCATTTGCAATCATGCTCAGTATATCCTCAACATGTATTCCGCTGCCAGTAGTGTCCACTATACTGCATCACAGAGGACAGAAGACTCAATATAATGTTTGAAACCAAAACTGTCTCCGCTGACTCATTTCACAAGTACGAATGAGAGAGGATGAGAGTATGTGAAGTACACGGCAGTCGTGACATGACCATGTAGTCCACTGGTATTGGATGTCAACGCAAATGAGTAGCACTACTGTGGAAGACACACATGTGTCGTGTGAAGTCGTATGGACGCAGTGCTCAGGTGGGTGGGTGCGACGGGTAGATGCGCACATGCCAAGTTGGAGCACGCCGTGTTGGGAGGGGTCATGAACAGTACACCACCGCTTCCCTGGGCATTGTGAGAGGACACCTGTCGGGGGGGAGTGAACACGTGTGTGCACAGCAGCCGGGCACACGTACAAAGCGGTACCAGGCGCACCTCAGCCCACCCTCTGTGGACAAGCTGGATCCTGTTGTGCGCCCGCCATGCCCCTTGACAAGGCACACACAGCCCCAGTCGACCAGGTGTAACCCCAACATAGTCAATCCGCACAGGCGATACAGGGCACGGGATGGCAGTGGAGCATGGTGTGTGAGAGGTCTCCTCGCGCTCCTCCTGGTCATATCACGCAGGCAATAGAACCTCAACGTCTAGCATGGCACAAGTCAAATGGAAGTGTAGGGGGGACGCACCACAGCACGAGCAGCACTGACGTCACGGGAGGTGGCTCGCACCATCCCATCCATTGCCCATCATACCAACCACGCCACATGCCATTGCGACTAAGTGCAAGCGCGTGCGCCACCACCCCCGAGCCCTCCCCAGAGAGGCCAAAGAGTGAATGTGTGGGCCATCAGCCACAGACGGACGCGGCCTGGCCGCAAGGGCAGCCACAGCCACTGGGTGTCGCAGGTGGCGGATCCGGAAGGCGAAGACTGTGATGCATAGTCCATGCAGGCCGGGTCTCCATTTGGGGCACCACGCAGGTGGACGGCGTCCCGCCACACATCATACCCTGAGACAGCCCACTCGTGCAACTGGACCCACACATACACTCCTTGCCCTCTCTGGTGCGAGCTTGGGGCTGCCTGTGCAAGCGCTAGCCTCGCAGGTGAGCATGCATATTGGGGGAGCGAGGGGAGGACATGAGGGCTGGGGCGAAGATGACTGTATCACTGTCAGTTAGTACAAGGGATGACCCAGATGTGGAAAGGAAGAGACGTGTCCCGTGTGTACTGCAACTAGTCGCCAATCCAACTACCCCCCATGTCCGGAATGTAAGCCCGCACCTAGGCCCGCCCATCCGCCACATCGAACATACCACCAGCACGACAACCTTCCCATTCGAAACACTGACTGGGGGTGGCGACCAGTGTACAATCATGTGTAGCCTACCCACGCGTACATGTGGGCCCTCCATGATCCATGTCACCTGCGGCAAAGTCATGACATGCGCAATGAGGGAAGTGAGGAGAGCTGTCCGCCCCACGCGCAGAAGGTGCATCAGCTCCACAGACCCAGCAGCGAGTCCAGCAGGGGTCACATGTGCAGGGGCAGCTGTGCCTGGTGTGAAGGCACATGCATATAGACAGCACATCGACCAATGTGTAGTCTGCCCACATCTACAGTCCATCATCATGCGGACATAGGAATTGAACACAGGGCAACACATCTTCAGTTGGTGCACCCACCGTGACCAACAATGCGCAATCATCGACGTACCCGCCCTGTGCATGGCCCCCCACCCAACGGAGGCACATCCAGTGCCACCATCCCACACACACAAGCCTTCCACGGAACATGCTGTGTCCAATGGTCAGTACAGAGTCAGCGCCCATCTGGTGGATCCTGAACAGGAGACACATGCACACACATGCCAGCTCCCACTATGTACGTCTGCCACCTGGCACGTGCAATGTAACCTCTCACCTGTGACGTGTGACTGCAAGCACACAGCCGTCTTGGCATGGGGCTGTCAATGTGGACACCTGTCAATGTTTCGGGAGGTGTGATCCGTACAGTGCTGTACATAGGGTGCAGTGCTGACACCTACTACTGTCTCATATCCCCTCGTGCCACAGGTCCCACTTGTTTTGGCCGCTCAGCCTGTGCCCACATCGTCGTCGTCGTGTGCCATACTCATCCAGCCGCGGAAGCAGTTCCATGCTCAGCAGACATTCATGTTGCCGTGGCGTTGCCGCTTGACGGATATGCAGTCAGTCCCCATCAGCACGCCCCGCAAGTCATTGGGGCCTAGATCCCCATGTGCATGCACATGGCAGTGGTTTGTATCACTAGCCATTGCCATTGTTGGGAGACCTGTGTAAGTGTATTGTGGCCGTGCCGTCCCAGCTTGACAGCTGGGCTGTGGCTCATGTGCTTGCTCAGTCATGTCAGTGATGTGTATGCGAAATTGCTATGTGTCGTGTTGCTTTGACATGTGTCCTCTGCCATTGTCCCTAGGCGGAGACCGAACATTGACCGCCCATACCAATTGCTGGCGGACATGGACGATACAGAGGTTATTAGGAAGTTTCGGCTGGACAGGCCAACCCTGCATCGACTGTGTGCCATGTTAGAACCCCATCTCCGTCCCCGCAGGGTGTATCCGACTGCTGTCACCCCCACGGCTAAGGTGATGGCCGCCATGCATTTCTTCGCCACTGGGTCATTCCAGCACACAGTGGGCATTGGAGGAGGGATGTCCCAGCCCATGTTCAGCAAGGTGCTGAGGGATGTACTGGCAGCCATGATGCTGTACCGGAACAGGTACATCCGCTTCCCCAGGGCTCGTGAATTGGCGGCAGTGAAGGGTGCATTCTATGCCCTTGGCAGAATCCCACACGTCGTTGGAGCCATTGACTGCACACATGTCGGCCTTGTTCCACCACAGGCCACTGAGCACCTGTACCGCAACAGGAAGCACACGCACTCCCTGAATGTGCAAGTGGTGTGCCTTGCGGACATGGTGATCACCCACGTGTGTGCAAAGTTCCCAGGCTCGGCCCATGACGCACACATAATGCGCAACAGCATCTTGCCACGACTGATGTCCAATATGCAACAGGATCGTGCCTGTATTGTCGGTGAGTATGTGGAGTGGTGTAGCGTGCTGGCTGTGCGATGCTGTCCCCTGTCCAGTTGGATTAGCAACGGTTCTCTGTGTCCCTCACACCCAGGTGACTCTGCGTATCCGAATGGGGCATGGCTGCTCAGTCCATTGAGGAATCCTCGCACCCCAGCAGACGATCGCTACAATGAGGCACATGGGAGGACCAGACGTGTGGTCGAGCGTACCTTTGGCCTCCTCAAGTCCAGGTTCAGGTGCCTGGACCGCACCGGGGGTGCGCTGGCGTACTCCCCACAGAAGGTGTGCCGGATAGTGGTGGCGTGCTGCATGCTGCACAATCTGGCCATTCGGAAGCAGATCCCCCTCATCGTGGATGACGGAGATCAACCAGGGCCCCAGCCCGCAGACCAGGACAGCTCGAGTGAGGAGGACAGCGGAGAGGAGGAAGCTGGTAATGTGCGGCAGCAGCTCATCGCCCGCTACTTCACTTGACGGTGAGTGTCCATGTACGACGGCTGATGTGGCTGTATCTGTGCAGGTGTGTGTGTGCTGTGTCAGGGTGGCCGTTTGTTCACTGCGTGCTGTGTGTCAACGCTCCATGGCCAGGGTAGTATGCCACTGTTGGTGGCTGTGGCATTGTGCCCTATTGCTCTGTGCGATGTGTGTACATTGCTTGTAGTTGTTGACATGTACTGTGTGATGGGTGTGTGACACACTCATTGAATGTGCTCCTGTTCTGTCTCCCACCCCTAGGTCCCTACAGGCCCTCCGGATTCAAATGCCATGCCACGCATCAGGTGCCTTTCCGCCCAAGGTGGCCGTTGTATTCCGTACAAATAAAACACAGGGCACAAACAGCAGTTAGTGAAAAAGGTGCATTTATTACAAACTGTGACATGTGATTGTGTGTAAGGTGATGACAAAAGTGGTGCGTGCAGTGACAATGAGCTGTCGGTCATGGCTGCGTGATGATCAGGGTGTACCCACTGGTTCTATGTCCATAGTCCAACACACACATGCCATCCAGATGGCTGTGTGGAGTGGGATCGTAGTCCAAGTCAATGCAGTGGCTGGTCAAGGAAGGCTGGCGGAAGGCTGGCTGGCTGCCTCACTTGCGACTGGAGCGTGCGAAGTCCTCCCGGGAGATCTGTTTCCTCTTCGGACGGCCCCTTCCACGTTTGCGAGGGGGGTGCCTGCTTGCGACATGCTGGTGGTTGAGGTGTGATCACTGGCTGTGGACGCAGGGGAACTGGACACTGCTGCTCCACCCTGCGCCCCGGCAGGTGGTGGCGGAGGGGAGCTGCTGTCCCTGGCTGTGACCTCACCGCCACCACCAGCTGGCCCATGAGGTCCACGATTTGGCCCATACGGGCGTCCATGGACCTCAGCACCCCCAGCACCTCACGCGTGTCTGAAGCAGACCGGACCCATTGTCCTTGGGCCTCTTCATAGGCCCCAAGGACTCTGGCCATGTGAGGCAGGGCATGGCTCCCAGGGAGGCTGGCGTTTCCCTGACCCTGCTCCTCCTACCAGTCCTGCTGCCACCGGCCTGCCCACTAGCCACATTGCTCACCACGGTCCTCGCTGTGGCTCCCAGGGTGGATCCAGTCGTCCGGGCCACCACCTGCGCTGGGGCTGGTGCCAGCGAAGACGTGGCGGTGGTGGCGGCGGTGGTGGTCGGTGCGGCGATGGTGGCGGTTGCGGCAGTGGTAGTGGCCACAATGACCGTGGGTGTGGCCGCAACGACAGTGGCAGCAGGGGGCTGGGAATGTTCAGCAGCCCTGGATGATGGGTTGGTGGGTAGGAGGGGTCCTGGGGAGCGGCTGGGCCCTGCCACACCAGATGGGCCTGCTTGGTTGTCCGTGTCCGAAGAGGAGGACAGATCCTCCAGATCCGTGTGTCCTCGTTGGGGGCTTGTAGGCTGGCTGTGCTGGCTGCTGGCTCCATCCCCAGCATCCAGCAGTTCGTCACCTGTGGAGAGAATGAGATTTGTTATTGTGTTGCACCTGGCGAAGTATGTATTTGTCGTCTGACATTGACAGTTCGTGCAATCTCGTACATGGGTTTCCCGGAGGCGTGTGTGTGGCTGTAGCATCTGTAGTTGTGTGTGCTTGGCAATGGGACTGTGTGCTGTGCACATGTGGCATGGGACGGATTGGCCATGCCGATGGGTGTGTTGCTGTGCCCCTACTTATTGTGACTCTGGTGTATGCGGGCTCCTGGCCCATCCTGGGTCTGGTTTGTACTTTGCTTTTGGGGTTCAGATGGGACGCTTAGGAACGCATATGGCAACATGGGGGCCATGCCCCAGATTCGCATTTGGGAGGGGATATGCTTTTGGGGTTCAAATGGAACGCTTAGGAACGCATATGGCAACATGGGGGCCATGCCCCAGATTCGCATTTGGGAGGGAATATGCTTTTGGGGTTCAAATGGAACGCTTAGGAACGCATATGGCAACATGGGGGCCATGCCCCAGATTCGCATTTGGGAGGGGATATGCTTTTGGGGTTCAAATGGAACGCTTGGGAACGCATATGGCAACATGGGGGCCATGCCCCAGATTCGCATTTGGGAGGGGATATGCTTTTGGGGTTCAAATGGAACGCTTAGGAACGCATATGGCAACATGGGGGCCATGCCCCAGATTCGCATTTGGGATGTGGGATATGCTTTTGGGGTTCAAATGGAACGCTTAGGAACGCATATGGCAACATGGGGGCCATGCCCCAGATTCGCATTTGGGAGGGGATATGCTTTTGGGGTACATGCTGTGAGCCATGGGTGCCGAACGTGACATGTGTTGTGGCAGCATGACAGTGCATGGTTTGAGGTGTGTGCATGCTTGACATGGCCTGCATATTTGCTGTCTGTTGTGATTACTGGACATGGCATTGGACGCATCGTTATGAGTGAGTGATGGTTGTGTGCCAGCCAACGTATTGCAGTTGTCCCATCTCCTTGGTGTGCGTGCTGCCCTGTGCCATGTGCATCACTGCAGTGCTCGGGGGGTGTGGCCCATGTTGTGTGTTGTTGCTCACAGTGTGTCGTGCGCTTCATTGACTTCTGGCACATGGTTGGTCATGGGCATGTATCTTAGCGTGACTGCTGTATGTGTGGCAGCTGTGCGGATGACATGCCTTTCATGAGACTGGGGCTGACGGATGGGATGGATGGTATGTTGTATGTGCATGGTGTGTCTGTGTGTTTGATGGGTTCAGTGGTGTTCGTGTGCATTTATGTTGTTCCGCTCTGTTGCGTCTAGTGTTGTTTGTCTTACATAGGCGTAGTTGTGGGGTGTGTGGTTGACAGGCAGTAGGGGCTACATGGACAGGACTTCAATGGTGTTTTCGGTTGTGTGTGATGAGTTGCACAGTGGCTGCCGTGTGGTACTATATTCAGTGTGGCTTGTGCATGCAGACGTGGCTCCTTGGGTGTTGCTATGTCTGTGATGGGTCATGTGGGGTGTGAGTCTGTTGTTCATGTCCGTGTGCACATTGTTCACTTGTTCGTGACGGTGGGCGGTGCTGCGTGTTCGTCTGCTACGTGACATGTCCCATGTGTTGGTCGTGTTATGGTCCTCATGCCTCCAGTAATCCAGCCCTGTCCAGTTTCCCACCTGCAAGTTGTTCGTGCGTGCACTGTACTGGATGCCACATGGCTCTACGCGGGGGTGCTCCATGTTGCAGGTCTGTGGGGGTGGGAGGGTGTTGTGGGTCGTGGGGGTGGCTGGACACCCACTGACACCGATTGCTGTGGACCGTGATGTCTGCCTTTCGGCTGTCGTTGTGCACTGCGGTGGCTGACACGTGGCTGTGGGGTGTGGGGGATGCTCCTCCTTGCTGTGCTGTGGGACTGGGGCCTGGTGTGTGTTGTACTTGGGCTGTCCACCGTCCCACCCACTGCACTTTGTGTTCCTGCCACTTACCTGTTACTTGTCGGTTAGTGCAGCTGTGGCGGACACATGGGTGTGGTGGGTGCTCGTTGTGGCGCTTCTGGCATATTTGGGGACCTGTTGGTGGTTACGTGGCTGGCTTAGTGTACACATGTCCCCACGCATCTTACAGTTGTTCGGTTTGGGCTGTGTGTGGTGGTGTCTGTTGCATGTGTGTGTGATGTGTTGTGTATTGTGTGCTGGACATGGGGGTGTTTGTCCCTGGGAGCTGTGGCATGGTGGTAGTGCATGTGAGTACATAGCGGTGTGCTGGTATACATTAGTTTGTACTTACCAGCCTCCACTCCCCCTGCTAATCCGGCGAGGATCTCCGGATGGATTACGACTCGCACCTTCTCCTCCCACGCTTTGAAGGTCTTAAAGAGCGCGGGATTCCCTCCGCCAGTGACGGCAGCCAGCTCTCTGTTTTTGCCCTCCTTCTTCTTGACCAGGCTCTTTACGTCATTCCAACGTTTGTTAATCTCGACCTCTGTTCCTGGGCAGGGTCCCGACTGCATTGACCTGGTCTACGATCCGGTTCCACATTCTGTTTCTGGTGGCTAGTGGTGTGTGCTGGACCATGTTCCCATAGATTTGTGGGTACACCTTGATGATCTCGTCGACCATGACCGTCAGCTCCATGGGCGTGAACTTGGGCATCCTTTGTGGTGCCATGGTGTTTGTGGTGCTGGTGCGGTGTGTGTTGTGTAATGTGCAGGGGGTTTGTGGTGCCGGTGTTTGGTGGTGGTGGTGGTGGTGGTGTTGGTGGTGGTGGTGGTGGTGGTGGTGGTGGTAGTGATGTGTGCGTTTCTGTGGTGTGCTGCTGTCCTTGCTGTGTCACTGTGTCCTCTCCTCTCCTCTCTGGTTTGCAATGTAGCAAGGGGTTGTGGTCTGTGGGAGTGCTGCTTTTGTACTCACCTATGTGGGTGTGTCCTCATGGTCTGTTGTTTTCAGGTGTGTTGTGTCTGGGGTTCTGGCCTTTGTATTTTTTGTTTGTCCGGGGGTGTTTTCGGGATGTGTACTGTGCTTGTGTATTTGTGCGTGCCTTGCTGTGTGGACTTGTTGGCCATGTTGTGTGCTATTGGTTTTGTGTGCGGATGGTTTCTGTGCAGGTACGTTGGCGCCATGGCTTCTGCCGTGTCGATTCTCATCGGCGTTGTTTGCGCTGGCGGGCGGTATATTTGTGGTTTTTCTGCGCTCATGTCGGTGCGATTGTAATTTCACGTGCGGTGTGTCGGCCGTGAGGGCGGGCGGTTTTGTGTTGTCGTGCGTGTTTCCGTCCGTGGCGGGCGGTTTGACTCCGACTCGGACGTTGGCGGGCGGTATTTTGTGTGATTTTTCCGCCGATGGCGGTTTCGGTTTGTGTAATCGTAATGGCGTGGTCGGTGTTCAGGCGGTGTGTGCGGGCGGATTTTTGCCGCTTCCATGCCTGGCGGATTTATTTACGCCGGGTATCGTAATGGGCCCCTTAATAATCAGTTTGAATAATTATTTTAATAAATTATAAATTATTAAAAAATATTATAAATTACAAATACATCTATACACATAAAACAATAACATAAATAAAAATTAAATAATTATGTATAACAAATTAAAAAAATTAAATTTACTTTTAATATTTTTAAAATTAATTATATACTATATTAACTAAAATAATACAAAAAATATTAAATAGCGTAGGGAATAAAACTACTATTACAACCCCCAAAAAAACAACAGTAAGAAAAATGTTGGATAGCGTAGGGGTAAAAATTACTATTCCCACTCCAGAGAGTGCAACAGTAGGGAAAGTGTTGGATAGCGTAGGGGTAAAAATTACTATTCCAACTCCAGAGAGTGCAACAGTAGGGAAAGTGTTGGATAGCGTAGGGGTAGAAATTACTATTCCCACTCCAGGGAGTGCAACAGTAGGGAAAGCGTTGGATAGCGTGAGGGTAAAAATTACTATTCCCACTCCAGTGAGTGCAACAGTAGGGAAAGTGTTGGATAGCGTAGGGGTAAAAATTACTATTCCCACTCCAGAGAGTGCAACAGTAGGGAAAGTGTTGGATAGCGTAGGGGTAAAAATTACTATTCCAACTCCAGAGAGTGCAACAGTAGGGAAAGTGTTGGATAGCGTAGGGGTAGAAATTACTATTCCCACTCCATGGAGTGCAACAGTAGGGAAAGCGTTGGATAGCGTGAAGGTAAAAATTACTATTCCCACTCCAGTGAGTGCAACAGTAGGGAAAGTGTTGGATAGCGTAGGGGTAAAAATTACTATTCCCACTCCAGAGACTGCAACAGTAAGGAAAGTGTTGGATAGCGTAGGGGTAAAAATTACTATTCCCACTCCAGAGAGTGCAACAGTAGGGAAAGTGTTGGATAGCGTAGGGGTAAAATTACTATTCCAACTCCAGAGAGTGCAACAGTAGGGGAAGTGTTGGATAGCGTAGAAGTTACAAATAACATACTTATAAATAAATTAATTTTTTTAAAATAATTAATGAATTATTAAATAACTCTAAACTATTTACCAATACCAATAAATAATTATTAAAAACATAATTACCAATAGAAAATTTATTAACAATAAATTAATAATAAATACCAATAAATAATAATTAATAAATATTAATTACTAAATAATAAATATTGAACAATAAAATATTTTTAATAACAAAAACATATAAATTATTAAAACTTAATTACCAATTAACTAATATTAAACAATTAAATGCTTTTTTATACCAATAATAATAATAATTAAACATTAATTATCAATTAATAAATAATTCTTAATATATTAATTAAATGTATCAATAAATAATATTTAATAATATTTAATTACCAATTAATGATAAAACAACAATAAATTAATTTTTAGAACCAAAAAATTGTAATTTAAAAAAATTACCTATTAATAATTAATATCCAATAAATTAATTATCAATACCCAAAAATAAATTTAATAATTACTTAATTAGATTTCAATTACTTCCAAAAGTATTCCCCTATAAACGCACAACACACTCCAATGATAAAATAATACACTTAACATAATGATCAATTAATCAATTAATAAAAATTAATAACTAATTAATAATAATTAATTACCAATTAATAATAATTGATTACCAATTATCAATTAATTAACAATAATATAATTATCAATACCAATTAATTAAAATAAATTATAAGTTAATTACATTTAAATTACATGATGATCAATTAATCACTTAATAAAAATTAATCACCAATTAATAAAAATTAATTACCAATTATTAATTAATTAACAATTATATAATTATCAATAACAATTAATTACAATAAATTATAACTTAATTACATTTAAATTACATGATAATCAATTAATCAATTAATAAAAATTAATAACCAATTAATACAAATTAATTACCAATTATTAATTAATTAACAATAATATAATTATCAATACCAATTAATTAAAATAAATTATAACTTAATTACAATTAAATTACTTCCCACCCTATTCCCCTATAAACCCACAACCCGCTACAGAACTTAAACGCAAAAAATAATTAAAATTAATTTATAATTCCTAAAAATTAATAATTAATTTAGTATAATTAAATTACTTCCCACCCTATTCCCCTATAAACCCACAACCCGCTACAGTACAAAAAAAAAAAAATGAACTTAATTTTTTTTTATTAACATATAAAAATTGTATACATATATTTTTAAACAAGTAGAACACTTAACAAAAACACATATAACACATACATATTAAAAACATAACAAAATACATAACAATAATACAAATATCGATATTAGTAACATCGATATTAGTAACATCGATATATTTGATTTCGATATTACTAACTTCGATATTATTTACATCGATATTAAAAAATTCGATATTACTTACCTTAGGGTCGATATTCTGTCCATCGATATTCTTCACATCGATATTCTGTCCCTTCGATATTTTAACTTCGATATTATTGTATATCGATATATTATTTTCGATATTTTGACTGCTC
>CAWUFW010032289.1:0-14156 GCA_963921515.1 Calotriton arnoldi | reverse complement strand
TTGCCAAGTTGAAATGGCAGTTAAAAAATTGCACACACAGGCTGCAGTGGCAGGCCTGAGACAGGTTTTAAAAGGGCTACTTAAGTGGGTGGCACAATAAGTGCAGCAGGCTTACCAGTAGCATTGAATTTACCAGCCCTGGGTATATGGTTTACCAGTTTACTAGGAACTTACAAGTAAATTAAATATGCCAATTGGGTGTAAGCCAATTGTACAATGTTTACAGGAATGAGCATAAGCAGTTTAGCACTGGCTAGCAGTGGTAAAGCGTGCTGAGTCCTATAGCCAACAAAAACGAATTCAGCAAATCAGGAGGAGTGAGGGCTAAAAGTTTGGGGGGGATACAAAGGATGGCAGGTCTAACACACTGCATATTTATGTTTACATTGTTGCAATATATGAAGACTGTAACTCAGCCTTTGCTTTCAAAATGAGGGATGTGATTGGGGTATAATCTAACTTTCTGTGCTTTCACTCTATGTGATCTTAGTGCGAATTGCCTTTGCTAATTAGTCTACCCTCTACTTTCTTCGAGACTTGTTCCCTGATTTCAACCTCTCTATTTTCACAACAGTTGCGATGCCTTTGCAAAACTGGAGGGACTTTGGGACTTTCAAGTGCATTGCCCTCGAGCAGGGAAAAGATAATTTCCTGACACGTCACCGTCTCGAGTAATCAGTCGACCTCATACATAGCTGCCAAGGTTTCAGATTGCTATGTGTGACATTTTTATAATTTCGGCGTCATTATGAGTGACATTTCAAATACCCGACAGACCTGAAAAACTACCGGCCCATCTCTCTCCTTCCCTTCACAGCCAAAGTCACCGAGAGATTCATCAACGCCCAGCTGACCACCTTCATCGAAGAAAACGCCATCCTCGACTTCTCCCAGTCCGGATTTCGCAGCAACCACAGCACCGAGACCGCCCTCCTCGCCGCCACTGATGACATCCGCATGCTCCTCGACCAGTGCCACACTGCGGCCCTCATCCTACTAGACCTCTCCGCGGCCTTCGACAACGTCTCACACCGCAGCCAGACTCCACGACGCCGGTATAAGAGGAACCGCCCTCGACTGGATCCGCTCCTTTCTCTCCGGCAGAACCCAAAGGATCAGACTCCCTCCCTTCCTCTCCGAACCTACAGAGATCAACTGTGGAGTACGCCAAGGATCCTCGCTCAGCCCCACGCTTTTCAACATCTACATGGCCCCCCTCGCCGCCATCATCAGACAGCATGGGCTCCGCATAGTATCTTACGCCGACGACACCCAGCTCATCCTCTCTCTCACGAAGAACCCCGAAGACACCAGACTCAGCTTCCAAGAAGGAATGAAAGACGTCGCAGCCTGAATGAGCGACAGCTGCCTAAAACTGAACTCGGGGAAGACCGGGGTCCTCGTCCTTGGACCCTCCCCCACGGCCTGGGACAGCTCCTGGTGGCCCCCTGCCCTCGGAAACCCCCCCACCCGACAGACCACACCCGGAACCTCGGCATCATTCTAGACTCCTCCCTCACCAAGACCCGCCAGATCAACGCCGTCGCCTCAACCTGCTTCAACTCCCTCCGCATCCTCCGTAAGACCTTCAAGTGGATCCCCCACGAATACAGAAAGACCGTCACCCACGCACTCGTAACTAGCAGACTGGACTACGGAAACACCCTCTACACCGGAATCAACAAAACCCTGCTACACAAGCTCCAAACCATCCAGAACACCGCAGCCAGACTCGTCCTCGGAACCCCACGACACGAGCACATGACCCCGCACCTACGAGACCTCCACTGGTTCCCCATCGAGCAGAGAGTAACCTTCAAACTACTTACCCACGCCTACAAATCCCTCCACAACATCGGACCCAAATACCTCAACGAAAGAGTCTCCTTCCACGTACCCAAAAGGAACCTCCGCTCCGCCGACCTCGCCCTGGCAGAGACCCCACGCATCCGAAGAATCAAAGCAGGTGGAAGAGCCTTCTCCTTCGTCACAGTAAAGACATGGAACGAGCTCCCAGGCAACATCAGACACCCCCCCACTCTGCACACCTTCAGGAGGAACCTCAAGACCTGGCTTCTCGACTAATCCGGAGCTGCACCCCCCCCCCCCCCAAGCACCTTGAGACCCTCACGGGTGAGTAGCACGCTTTATAAACCCCTGATTTATTGATTGATTGAAATGCAATGAGTGACACTTTCTCTTGAGCAATATTAAGCAATGAAGATGAAAGAAACGTATAGATATCATAAATTACACCCATCTTTGAACCCCGCCGAATCTGTAACAGGGCATGAGAGGCCCCAACATGGATCTCAGCAGTCAGCTAACTCTCGGATTCCGGCTGTTTCAGACAGTCACAGCACAGCATGATTGAGCACCCCATCTAACACACTAAAAGGGTTTACCAGGGAGGAGTAGCGGCAGTCTCCCCAGGGAAGGATTTTATTTTGTATTGATTTTAGGATTTTTATAAAGCATGAACGAGGCCTCAAGAAGTCAGGGCGCTCGTATTAAACATGTATTATCACAAGAGATGTACAAGAAGAGATACGCACAGTTTAATATTCCCTAGAGGTACAAACATTATTAATGTGCAGCTGCCAGTGGGGTACACTGGCAGCTGCACAGCACACAAGCATCACCACAGGGGTCAGAAATACCCCCCCAGTGAGATCTGCCGCCTCCTAGAGAGGACATTTCCTGGGTTAAAGGTCACTTTTTTGGAAACCGATAATTAAGGGGGCAGCAGCAGCATCCACGGAACCATATACCGGAGCTGAAAGATGCAAAATGGATTAGGACATTTGTCATTTCCCTTATTCTGAGTGAATGAATACTTGTCTTGTGTGTAGCACGTCGTGACTGGTGTATCACGTTGTATTAAAGCGCCTCCGGTCCGAGCCACAGTCTTGCATCCAGCGGTTCTTTGCTGTCAGAATTCATGCTCTCTCAGGCCTGCAGGCCTTAAATGGAGCCCAAAAAGGCGGGTGTGCGATGCATAGCACTTACACACACACACAAGCACAGACACCAGGAAAGGGGATGTGCTCTCTCACGCAATAAATGGAGCACAGCATGGGGGTGTGCAGTGCACAACACTCAGATGAGCACAGACACGAGGCAAGCGGCCGTGCTCTCTCAGGTCCTGAATAGAGCACGGGAGAGAGTACCCTGCACAACATTCCCACACGATGAGCACTTGACGAGACAACAGGGCAGCCTGTACAGGGACGCCATTTTGTGGGGTTATGATTGATGTCAATATTTATTTAGACACACACTAACCTCAGTGGCCAGTACGAGTCCGCATCTGAGGCTGAGTGACTGAAACCCAAGGCCGCAACGAGGAGTCTCCAGCAGCATGAGGCATCATGATGAGAGGCACAGGCGGGGGTGCAAGCAGCAGCGGCCCCGCGGACTGTAACTAAACTTACAAACCTCCGCCCGATCGCGGCACCCACTTAGTTGAAAAGGTTGTGAATGAGGGCGCGGTGCTGGAGCCAATTAGAGTACAGCTAAGTCCAGCCTGGTCGGCGCGACCGGAACCACCTCCTGGCTGGCAGATGAGAGAGATTGTAAAAAAAATATAATAACCCAACACCCGAGCAGAGCAGTGCAGTTGCACTGTAGAGTGTAGTACAGTCTGTCACACACTGTGGGCTCAGGCTGCCAGATCAGCGCGCGGTCCGTGCTGCAGCTTTGCTTAGTGAGCGCTAATTGCGCGGCGCTCCATTGCTGTTTGCCAGTCAACTTCAGGAGGCGCTATAAATGCGTGACTTCGCATTTTGGTGCGGTGATACGGACCACCACACCAAAATGCGTTAGTCTAACGCCTGATGCGTGGTACTTGGCAGGGCTGTCCGATCCTGCTTCATTACTACATTATCCACAACTGCAAACCGGGCTGCATGAGGAGGGCACTTGTGTGACTTGGACACAGAGGCAGAGGGACACACCCTGACGTTAGCCAAAGGGCAGGGCTCCTTCTAGTGATAAAACGACAGAAGCGGTGCGTGGAAGTTGGCTGCCTAAACGAAACTCGGGTGCCACATACCCTGTACCTAATATGTAGGAAACAGCTACAACTGTTTACTGTTTATTTAAATTTGATATAGACCTCCACTGAGGTCAACAAATACACAAACATAATTTTAAAACATTTATAGTGACAGCCATAACATCAACTTTTAGCATTTCAAAGGTTAAAACATTTCACCAAAATGTTTGCCACTGGATTCAAGCTAGCCTGGCTGATGAGGGCTGTTAGCCCAAAACCGGTCCCAGGATGCTTGATTCCGGTCCAGGGTAGACATGGCTTGGCAGTTCGGTCTGGACTGTTCCCATGAGGCACAGGGTCAAGACTGATTTGCATATAGCTGTGTCTGAACTGGGGTGGCAAAGTGAGGTAAAGAAGGATGATGGATTCAACCCAGATCTGTGACTGGGGATGAGTGTTTGAAAAGTTTCAGCACTCCATCCATCATCTCCTTGTGTTTGCTTTGTTCGCCCTAAGTTGGCAGGGTATGCCCAGACGTGGGTCCCTTGCTCACTTTGCCACTGGATTCAAGCTAGCCTGGCTGATGAGGGCTGTTAGCCCGAAACCGGTCCCAGGATGCTTGATTCCGGTCCAGGGAAGACATGGCTTGCAGTTCAGTCTGGACTGTTCCCATGAGGCACAGGGTCAAGACTGATTTGCATATAGCTGTGTCTGAGCTGGGGTGGCAAAGTGAGCTAAAGAATGATGATGGAAGCAACCCAGATCTGTGACTGGGAGTGAGTGTTTAAAAAGTTTCAGCACTCCGTCCATCATATCCTTGTGTTTACCAAAATTTTTGCGACATATTTAAAATAAAATTCATTAGATATTTATAAGGTTAATAACAGATAAATTCATCCAGTAGGTTTCCCAAAGCTTAAATAGATCAGTTGAAAAGACAGGTTGTACTTAAAAGTATTAGTTCATAATATCAACTTTAAATATTTATAAATTTTAAAGCATTATCTTCATGAATTTTAAAATAACTTTAGAAAGCTCTTTAAAAATGTATACAATTGGTAACAAGCGGGTTCATCCAGTGGTGATTTACAAAGATTAATTAGGTTTTGTATAGACGTAGCATTGCATCTAATACTCATAGGCCTTAAATACATCCTTCTGGCTTCAACTAGGGTTGGGTTAGGACAGACAGATAGAACATGAGTTAGATCTTGTATTCCTCCCTTACACAAATCAAAGAACCCAGTTGTATTTTCAGATTTGTTCCACTTTACTATATACACTTTCAAAGGGAGGATTTCCAGCCTCAGTAGAAGAATACAGTCCAATCCTGTGCACAATTATTCGTCTAGTTTGAAAGTTCATTCCAAAGTTCGAAATCAGAGCCAGTAAAGTCTTTTTGCAAGAATTCTTATTCTTTATTCCAAAGAACACCACAGGGTCCAGCCAACACGTGTTTCGTCGTTGGAATAATAACCCTCGACTTCTTCAGGGCTGGAAATAACAGAAACGGGACTCATATCACATGAGTATACTTCTAATTGCACAACAGAAATGGTGCATAGAGTGAACCCTCATAACCTCGAGGTGTTACACTACACCTCTAGAGTGCTCACATGGTATACAGTCCCAATGGGATGCAAAATCACAATTGAGAGTGTTGGGAATCAACCAGAAAATCAACCCGGGAGTGTGGTAAAAGGAGATATAATACGTGGTCTTTTCTTTGTAGGTGGGGAATCAAAACAAGTGAAAGTCATGTGCTCGCAAACAAAAGAGCCGTGAAGTGAGACTCTCCATGGGTACGGTAAAATTTAAACTGGGTGTAATAGTGCATGCACATGCATCATTTGTGTCAAATCTCACCATGTCATACCCTTAATGTCAAAGCCTACCTGTATGGCTACCCAAAAGCCAGTTCTATGCCTGTAATAACAATATATGCTGGTGTGAATCTATAGCAAGGAAACCGAACAGCTGTAGTTATACACCTTTTATTCATGCGAGGTAACTAATGGCAGAATCTCACCTAGTTCACGGTTATACTTCAGACCCGGCTTGGTCTTTCCAAATAAGAATTGTGTCCAAAGAGTAAGGTTCGCCAATCTACCGGGATAATATGTCCCATTAGTATCACAGAACCTTAGAGCAGGTTCACCGTACTTAACCATCTATCATGACATTGCCCCCAAAGGTTAACTTCTTACATTCAAAATTTGATTGTTTCGCCTATCAAATTTGTAGCGGTATGTATGGCACGGTGCACAGACAGAATATCGATGTTGGAATATCGATGTGCCAGAATATCTAGTTTTTAATATCGAGGTGGCACAAGATCGACATGCAAGAATATCGTTGACCAGAATATCGACATGAAGGTAAGAAATATCGTTTTTTTCTAATATCGAAGTTAGTAATATCGTTAGTAAAAATATCGTTGTTAATAATATTGATATTTATTTTAGTGTTTTGTATTTTACTATGTGTTTAAAGTATGTGATGTAATTATTTTGTATAAGTATAGCTTATTTTTTTTAATGTATGTGTGAAAATTTTAGAAGTAATTAATTTTATGTTAATTAATTTTTGTGTATTTTAGTTCCGTAGCGGGTTGTGGGTTTATAGGGCGGGAAGTAATTTAATTAGAATACATTTATTAATAATTTTTAGAAGTTATTAATTTTTTTTAAATTACATTTTGCGTTTTAGTTCCGGAGCGGGTTGTGGATTTATAGGGAATAGGGTGGGAAGTAATTTAATTATAATTAATTAATGAATATGTTTTATTAATTAATATTTATGTATTTAATAATTTATATTGTTAATTGTGATAATTTAATTGTTATTAATTAGTTATTGATTGGTTATTAATTATTATTAATCGGTTAATAAGTTAATTGTGTCATTGTTTTAGGAGCGGGTTGTGGGTTTATAGGGGAATAGGGTGGGAAGTAATTGAATTATAATGTAATTCTTTTTATTAATATTTATATTGTTAAATGTGGTTACTAATTTGTTATTAATTAGTTATAAATTGGTCATTAATTAATTATTAATTATTAATTATGTTCATTGTGTCTTTTTTTAAGAGCATGTTGTGGGATGATAGGGAGTATGGTGGGAAGTAATTACATTTTAATTTTAATATTTTTTTATATTTTTTATATATTATTTATTTAATTTTATTTAATAGTGTTAATTCTGTGAATTAATTTATTACTGATTGTTTTTGATTTGCTTGTTGATTGTTATTAGTTAATTAATTAATTAATTGTTAATTTATTATGTTAATTGTGTTATGTTTTACAACATTGGTGGGGTTATTTATAGGGGAATATGGTGGGAGGTAAATTATTTGTTAATTAGTTAATTATTTGTTAATTAATGCTCATTATTTTGCTGGAGTGGGAATAGTAAATTATTCCCCTCCGCTATCCAACACTTTCCCTACTGTTGCACTTGCTGGAGTGGGAATAGTAAATTTATCCCCTCCGCTTTCCAACACTTTCCCTACTGTTGCACTCCCTGGAGTGGGAATAGTAAATTATTCCCCTCCGCTATCCAACACTTTCCCTACTGTTGCACTTGCTGGAGTGGGAATAGTAAATTATTCCCCTCCGCTATCCAACACTTTTCCTACTGTTGCACTCGCTGGAGTGGGAATAGTAATTGTATCCCCTCCGCTATCCAACACTTTCCCTACTGTTGCACTATCTGGAGTGGGAATAGTAATTTTATCCCCTCCGCTATCCAACACTTTCCCTACTGTTGCACTCGCTGGAGTGGGAATAGTAATTTTATTCCCTCCGCTATCCAACACTTTCCCTACTGTTGTACTCCCTGGAGTGGGACTAGTAAATTATTCCCCTCCGCTATCCAACACTTTCCCTACTGTTGCACTTGCTGGAGTGGGAATAGTAAATTATTCCCCTCCGCTATCCAACACTTTTCCTACTGTTGCACTCGCTGGAGTGGGAATAGTAATTTTATCTCCTCCGCTATCGAACAATTTCCCTACTGTTGCACTATGTGGAGTGGGAATAGTAATTTTATCCACTCCGCTATCTAACACTATCCCTACTGTTGCACTCTCTGGGGTGGGAATAGAAAATTTTAACCCCTCCACTATCCAACACTTTCTCTATTGTTGCACTCACTGGAGTCGGAATAGTCATTTTATTCCCTCCGCTATCCAATACTTTCCCTACTGTTGCACTATCTGGAGTGGGAATAGTAATTTTATCACCTCCGCTATCCAACACTTTCCCTACTGTTGCACTCGTTGGAGTGGGAATAGTAATTTTATCCCCTACGCTATCCAACACTTTCCCTACTGTTGCACTCTCTGGAGTGGGAATAGTAAATTATTCCCCTACGCTATCCAACACTTTCCCTACTGCTGCACTTGCTGGAGTGGGAATAGTAATTTTTACCCCTCCGCTATCCAACACTTTCCCTACTGTTGCACTCGCTGGAGTGGGAATAGTAATTTTATCCCCTCCGCTATCCAACACTTTCCCTACTGTTGCACTCGCTGGAGTGGGAATAGTAATTTTATTCCCTCCGCTATCCAACAGTTTCCCTACTCTTGCATTTACTGGAGTGGGAATAGTAATTTTATCCCCTACGCTAGCCAACATTTTCCCTACTGTTTCAGTTAATGTAGTGTAAAATGTTGTTTTAAAAGTAAAAAATTATTGTAATATTTTGATTTATTTTATATATATTTATGTTACAGGTATATATATATATATATATATATATATATATGTATTTATAATTTGTATTATGTTTCTAACATTTTATAATTTATTATAATAATTATTATTAAGTAAATATAGATATAATAATTTTTATATATGTAGGTTTAATTTATTTTTACATTAAATTTATTATTTATAATTTTTAACATTTTTTAATTCTAACTATGTTTTTATTAATATGTATTATTTAATTTATTTAAAATTATTTATTAGAGATTTAAAAAAACAATATTTTGAACAACGATATTTTTAACAACAATATTTTTGTTTCAATATTTTTGTACTTACCATTGTAAAGATAGGATGTCGATATTCTTGACATCGATATTTTGAACACGATATTGGTGTAGGTCGATATTCCTGTCGTCGATATTCTGTCAGTGATCCGTATGGCACAGTAGAGAAAAACGATGTGTATCTTCCTAATCTGTCAGAACACAAAGAACCTGAGTGTTATTAAAAATATTAGTAGAAATTGAGGCTATGTGATAGCACAGTGAGAAGCCAACTTCTTAAAATAGCAGAACGTTACCTAAAGCGAGTGCGCTATCCTTTTCAGATGACGGCCCAAGTATGCCACGAGATCTGCCAAAACAGTCAAATATAACCTACTTAGTATCGCTGCTGTGTGTTGTAGAGCATACAGCAAAATTAACCTCTATACCTCCAAACCAAAGCCTGTCCCCAAGTTCCTTACCTAGCGAGTACGCTGATCCCAACACCACTGCTGGCAAAGCGTTCTGACCGGAGGTATTCAGACACGCAACCCGGAAGTGGTTAAATACCAAATAGCGCGGAACAACTAGAAGGCTCACCATCGCGACTGGCTAGTGGGATAACTCGAGTGTTAGAGAGGCGAACAGTGTGATGGACAATAAAGTTTTTGGAAGAAAATATACACCAACACCGAAGGGCTCATGACGTAGAGTACATCTGGACTGGTTCAAAAAATTAACATGAAAAATGCTGAGAAAAAGGGGCACCGAAGCGTGTGAGAATTTAAGAAATATGAGTTGAAGTATAAATATAAATAAAAGTGTGTGAGTCTCAGTGAGTGGCGGCAGTAAGAGAAACATTTAATCATAGCCCGTGGTCAAAGTAGTGTGGGCTTTAAAGTGTGACCACAAAGATCCATGTTGTGCAGTGATGGACATGCAAGAGAGGTGATTCATAAAGATATTAGCTGGCATGGAAAGAATACATCAAGGTATATGTTATGACACGTTATATGTTCCATAATGGAAGACATTATGCAAGACATCCTGGCAATACCAAATCGTATAACATCATATACATTCATGTGTTTTGTGCTTCGTGCTCACAAGACTCTGTAAAGACAAAAACAAACCCACAAATCCTTGTCACAGCATCACGATGTCTAAGACACCTCATTAATTTTATAATAAGTAATGTGAAGATTCATATCACTAGTACAGTGTCGAGTTGATTAGTTAGTCCAAACAATAAAGAACCAGTCCAGATGTACTCTACGTCATGAGCCCTTCGGTGTTGGTGTATATTTTCTTCCAAAAACGTTTTTGTCTATCACACTGTTTGCCTCTCTAACACTCGAGTTATCCCACTAGCAAGTCGTGTTGGTGAGCCTTCTAGTTGTTCCGCGCTATTTGGTATTCAACCACTTCCGGGTTGCGTGTCTGAATACCTCCGGTCAGAACGCTTCGCCGGCAGTGGTGTTGGGATCAGCGTACTCGCTAAATAAGGAACGTGGGTACAGGCTTTGGTTTGGAGGTATAGAGGTTAATTTTGCTGTATGCTCTACAACACACAGCAGCGATATTAAGTAGGTTATATATTACTGTTTTGGCAGATCTCGTGGCATACTTGGGCCATCATCTTAAAAGGATAGCGCACTCGCTTTAGGTAACGTTCTGCTATTTTAAGAAGTTGTCTTCTCACTGTGCTATCACATAGCCTCAATTTCTACTAATATTTTTAATAACACTCAGGTTCTTTGTGTTCTGACAGATTAGAAAGATACACATCATTTTTATCTACTGTACCATACACACCGCTACAAATTTGATAGTCGAAACAAGCAAATTTTGAAGGTAAGAAGTTAACCTTTGGGGGCAATGTCATGATAGGTGGTTAAGTACGGTGAACCTGCTCTAAGGTTCTGTGATACTAATGGGACATATTATCCTGGTAGATTGGCGAACCTTACTCTTTGGACACAATTCTTATTTGGAAAGACCTAGCCGGGTCGGAAGTATAACCGTGAACTAGGTGAGATTCTGCCATTAGTTACCTAGCATGAATAAAAGGTGTATAACTACAGCTGTTCGGTTTCCTTGCTATAGATTCACACCAGCATATATTGTTATTACAGGCATAGAACTGGCTTTTGGGTAGCCATACAGGTAGGCTTTGACATTAAGGGTATGCCATGGTGAGATTTGACACAAACGATGCATGTGCATGCACTATTACACCCAGTTTAAATTTTACCGTACCCATGGAGAGTCTCACTTCACGGCTCTTTTGTTTGCGAGTACATGACTTTCACTTGTTTTGATTCCCCACCTACAAAGAAAAGACCACGTGTTATATCTCCTTTTACCACACTCCCGGGTTGATTTTCTGGTTGATTCCCACCACTCTCAATTGTGATTTTGCATCCCATTGGGACTGTATACCATGTGAGCACTCTAGAGCTGTAGTGTAACACCTCGAGGTTATGAGGGTTCACTCTATGCACCATTTATGTTGTGCAATTAGAAGTATACTCATGTGATATGAGTCCCGTTTCTGTTATTTCCAGCCCTGAAGAAGTCGAGGGTTATTATCCCAACGACGAAACACGTGTTGGCTGTACCCTGTGGTGTTCTTTGGAATAAAGAATAAGAATTCTTGTAAAAAGACTTTACTGGCTCTGATTTCGAACTTTGGATTGAACTTTCAAACTAGACAAATACGTGTGCACAGGATTGGACTGCATTCATTCAGGACCTTTCGGTCCCATTTGGAGGGTTTTAGGGGTTTTTCCCTCACCTGTTGCACCGTTTGAATCATATGTTTTATTATACATTATGATACATTGCAGGCGCCATACTTTCCTGTGTGAATTAACACCCCACTTTCTGGTCAATATCAGTAGAAGAATACAACGCCGGACCCTATGATCTAATGAGAAATTTGTATATTTCTCTGGGGATTTATAGACTATAGATTTTGCGTATTCTTTATAGTGTTTTAATTATATACAATGCTCTACGTCCAGATCAAAGCTTAATCTTGGAACCATATTTTTTAGAAAGAGCTTCAAGAGTGCCGGTGTCCAGGATTGTAAAAGTGCTACTGTGCAATGAGACTGATTAAAAGCTATATTAAGATTCTTATTAAAAGTGTATCGTGACGACTCTTCTCTAAAAGGTTCCGATTTTAAGATGTGCCTTAAGGAGCCAGAGTCAGCGTGCAGAAGATGATAAGCCCATCTTAATATATTCGAGATAGCCCTTGCGTATATGCTGGATAGGGAGAGTTCAAGGTGTAGTGCTTGAGCCGGGACAGCTTGATTTACTCTTGTCAAATTCCGTAAGGAATTTCCTTCTCTGTTTTTACATATTTCCAGGTTTTTATGTGTTTATACTCTAGACCATACGTTAAGATGGGGGGGGATTTTCATACGATAGACCTCCAACAGAGGTTGGAAATGTCTATTCCCAGAAGAGGAATATAACTTCAGCATTCCTCCTACATGGGCTTCTGCCTTACGACCTATATGATGTAAGTGGGAATAATTCTGTAGAGTTTGGGAGAAAATGCGACCAAAATAAGTATATTCTTTGACAGATTCTAACGATTTTCCCCCCCAATGTCCAATTAATAGGTTGTGGTCGCTTTTTTCCCCTAAAGGGTAACATTTTAGTTTTTGAGATATTGGGGGTTAAGAAGTTGTCATCTGCATAGCTACTTAGTGCATTTAGGTTTCTTTGGAGCCCTATTGGTGTAAGGTCTAAGATCACGATATCATCCACGTACATTAAAATGTGTATGTCACTCAATGCCAGTTTCGGCGGGAAATTTTTTACTTGAATAAAGTGCTCTGGAAAGTCGCTTAAATAAAGGGAGAATAGCTAGGGAGCTAGGAGACAACCTTGTTTGAGACCATTTAGCGTGAATGTTGGTCTAGTTAAGCCCTTTGACAGCTACAAGAAAAACACTGACCAACTTCATTGAGTGACGAGGTGACGACAGCGGTTTCCTGCCTCTCTACGCTGACAGGAACGGAGGAAAGAAAGGGCATTGCCAGCCGGGACCAGCACGTTATTCTATTTGATGCGAGGAAGTTGCGCTGCCACAATTCTGGACTACCCAGATAGAGAGCAAGACGGAGGGTTCTCTCAAAGACATAGTGAGAAAAAGAACCCTGCTTCTAACTTGTAAGTTCGCAACCGTAACAACAAAAGGAAGCGGTGGAAGATCAGGTAAGCGATCTATGATTCATTGTTTATTGATTCTTTCGACTTGCATCAATCCCTAAGTTGTTATAAAGATGGCACGAAAGGGGTTGGTGAACTAGAGCAGTGTTCGTGAAAACACAACCAAGGGAATTTTAAGGCTAGCACCTGTCACTGAGCGAGCCGACTTTCTCTAGAGCAGTGTTATAAAACCTTTTCATGCCAAGACAAGCTGACTAGCGGAGTAAACAAACAAAAAAGTGAGCCTCCTGCCACCAAAGTCCTTAATCTAATAAAACACCGAACAATGAACGTTGAATACGTAGAATGTAATGTAATTCATCATCAGACCTTCAATGTTAAACCTAACACTGTTCACTGTTTCTGTGTGACTCAAATTTACTTATATCAATTGCATTGTGGTACGTGTAGTCATGCATTTATAGCTGGAAAACCAAAACTATCAGAATGCAAAGAAAACAAAATGTGGCAGTCAGGGCACAAGTCCTAAAAAAAGAAATGGGGGGACTAACCAGGATAGGCAGTATGCAAGTGAAATCATGATGCGTGCCATCACAGCGCATGATGTCACGACGCGTGAGATTGCACGTGACATAACAGGAAGTGACCTCACTGGATGTGACATCACAAGAGGTGACATCAGATATTAAGACCTCATACATGTTTATCAGGTATATCATGAGTACATTTAAGCACATTATGAGATTTAACAAATGAGATTTGGCGTTGGTGTTGTGCCAAAAAAAGTGGCACAATCCCGACGCAAAATCTGGGCCTCAATTAATATATTAATTTGTTTAAACAAGGTCACAAAGAAATTGTCAACAAGGAGAAGCATGGCAGTAGATCTGTTCTGCTTAATTGGTTGCAAAGTCTGCATTTTTTAAATATTTTATGCGTTAATGCATCTGCTGTAAAAGGTGCCCAGTAAATCTCAGGGAATAATAATAATGG
>CAWUFW010032288.1:0-14158 GCA_963921515.1 Calotriton arnoldi | reverse complement strand
TGTGAGCAGTCAAAATATCGAAAATTTTATGTCGATATACCAAAATATCGATTGTAAAATATCGATGGTATAAAATATCGATGTTTAGCATATCGACATCAAAAATTTCGATATTGGTATGTGAGTAAAATATCGAAGTACAACATATCGATTGTCATAATATCGTTGTGTTAAAATATCGATAAAGTGTAGTATTGTGTTATTTTTTGTATATTTTGTAATATTTTGTATATAAGGGGCCCATTACGATACCCGGCGTAAAAAAATCCGCCAGGCATGGAAGCGGCAAAAATCCGCCCGCACACACCGCCTGAACACCGACCACGCCATTACGATTACACAAACCGAAAACCGCCATCGGCGGAAAATCACACAAAATACCGCCCGCCAACGTCCGAGTCGGAGTCAAACCGCCCGCCACGGACGGAAACACGCACGACAACACAAAACCGCCCGCCCTCACGGCCGACACACCGCACGTGAAATTACGATCGCACCGACATGAGCGCGGAAAAACCACAAATATACCGCCCGCCAGCGCAAACAACGCCGATGAGAATCGACACGGCAGAAGCCATGGCGCCCACGTACCTGCACAGAAACCATCCGCACACAAAACCAATAGCACACAACATGGCCAACAAGTCCACACAGCAAGGCACGCACAAATACACAAGCACAGTACACATCCCGAAAACACCCCCGGACAAACAAAAAATACAAAGGCCAGAACCCCAGACACAACACACCTGAAAACAACAGACCATGAGGACACACCCACATAGGTGAGTACAAAAGCAGCACTCCCACAGACCACAACCCCTTGCTACATTGCAAACCAGAGAGGAGAGGAGAGGACACAGTGACACAGCAAGGACAGCAGCACACCACAGAAACGCACACATCACAACCACCACTACCACCACCACCACCAAACACCACCACCACCACCACCACCACCAAACACCGGCACCACAAACCCCCTGCACATTACACAACACACACCGCACCAGCACCACAAACACCATGCCACCACAAAGAATGCCCAAGTACACGCCCATTGAGCTGACGGTCATGGTCGACGAGATCATCAAGGTGTACCCACAAATCTATGGGAACATGGTCCAGCACACACCACTAGCCACCAGAAACAGAATGTGGAACCGGATCGTAGACCAGGTCAATGCAGTCGGGACCCTGCCCAGGAACAGAGGTGAAATAAACAAACGTTGGAATGACGTAAAGAGCCTGGTCAAGAAGAAGGAGGGCAAAAACAGAGAGCTGGCTGCCGTCACTGGCGGAGGGAATCCCGCGCTCTTTAAGACCTTCAAAGCGTGGGAGGAGAAGGTGCGAGTCGTAATACATCCGGAGATCCTCGCCGGATTAGCAGGGGAGTGGAGGCTGGTAAGTACAAACTAATGTATACCAGCACACCGCTATGTACTCACATTCGCAACCACCATGCCACAGCTCCCAGGGACAAACACCCCCATGTCCAGCACACAATACACAACACATCACACACACATGCAACAGACACCACCACACACAGCCCAAACCGAACAACTGTAACATACGTGGGGACATGTGTACACTCAGCCAGCCACGTAACCACCAACAGGTCCCCAAATATGCCAGAAGCGCCACAACGAGCACCCACCACACCCATGTGTCCGCCACAGCTGCACTAACCGACAAGTAACAGGTAAGTGGCAGGAACACAAAGTGCAGTGGGTGGGAGGGTGGACAGCCCAAGTACAACACACACCAGGCCCCAGTCCCACAGCACAGCAAGGAGGAGCATCCCCACACCCCACAGCCACGTGTCAGCCACCGCAGTGCACAACGACAGCCGAAAGGCAGACATCACGGTCCACAGCAATCGGTGTCAGTGGGTGTCCAGCCACCCCACGACCCACAACACCCCCCACCCCCACAGACCTGCAACATGGAGCACCCCCGCTTAGAGCCATGTGGCATCCAGTACAGTGCACGCACGAACAACTTGCAGGTGGGAAACTGGACAGGGCTGGATTACTGGAGGCATGAGGACCATAACACGACCAACACATGGGACATGTCACGTAGCAGACGAACACGCAGCACCGCCCACCGTCACGAACAAGTGAACAATGTGCACACGGACATGAACAACAGACTCACACCCCACATGACCCATCACATACATAGCAACACCCAAGGAGCCACGTCTGCATGCACAAGCCACACTGAATATAGTACCACACGGCAGCCACTGTGCAACTCATCACACACAACCGAAACACCATTGAAGTCCTGTCCATGTAGCCCCTACTGCCTGTCAACCACACACCCCACAACTACGCCTATGTAAGACAAACAACACTAGACGCAACAGAGCGGAACAACATATATGCACACGAACACCACTGAACCCATCAAACACACAGACACACCATGCACATACAACATACCATCCATCCGTCAGCCCCAGTCTCATGAAAGGCATGTCATCCGCACAGCTGCCACACATACAGCAGTCACGCTAAGATACATGCCCATGACCAACCATGTGCCAGAAGTCAATGAAGCGCACGACACACTGTGAGCAACAACACACAACATGGGCCACACCCCCGAGCACTGCAGTGATGCACATGGCACAGGGCAGCACGCACACCAAGGAGATGGGACAACTGCAATACGTTGGCTGGCACACAACCATCACTCACTCATAACGATGCGTCCAATGCCATGTCCAGTAATCACAACAGACAGCAAATATGCAGGCCATGTCAAGCATGCACACACCTCAAACCATGCACTGTCATGCTGCCATAACACATGTCACGTTCGGCACCCATGGCTCACAGCATGTACCCCAAAAGCATATCCCCTCCCAAATGCGAATCTGGGGCATGGCCCCCATGTTGCCATATGCGTTCCTAAGCGTTCCATTTGAACCCCAAAAGCATATTCCCACCCAAATGCGAATCTGGGGCATGGCCCCCATGTTGCCATATGCGTTCCTAAGCGTTCCATTTGAACCCCAAAAGCATATCCCCTCCCAAATGCGAATCTGGGGCATGGCCCCCATGTTGCCATATGCGTTCCTAAGCGTCCCATCTGAACACCAAAAGCAAAGTACAAACCAGACCCAGGATGGGCCAGGAGCCCGCATACACCAGAGTCACAATAAGTAGGGGCACAGCAACACACCCATCGGCATGGCCAATCCGTCCCATGCCACATGTGCACAGCACACAGTCCCATTGCCAAGCACACACAACTACAAATGCTACAGCCACACACACGCCTCCGGGAAACCCATGTACGAGATTGCACGAACTGTTAATGTCAGACGACAACTACATACTTCGCCAGGTGCAACACAATAACAAATCTCATTCTCTCCACAGGTGACGAACTGCTGGATGCTGGGGATGGAGCCAGCAGCCAGCACAGCCAGCCTACAAGCCCCCAACGAGGACACACGGATCTGGAGGATCTGTCCTCCTCTTCGGACACGGACCACCAAGCAGGCCCATCTGGTGTGGCAGGGCCCAGCCGCTCCCCAGGACCCCTCCTACCCACCAACCCATCATCCAGGGCTGCTGAACATTCCCAGCCCCCTGCTGCCACTGTCGTTGCGGCCACACCCACGGTCATTGCGGCCACACCCACGGTCATTGCGGCCACTACCATTGCCGCAACCGCCACCATCGCCGCACCGACCACCACCGCCGCCACCACCACCACGTCTTCGCTGGCACCAGCCCCAGCGCAGGTGGTGGCCCGGCCGACTGGATCCACCCTGGGAGCCACAGCGAGGACCGTGGTGAGCAATGTGGCTAGTGGGCAGGCCGGTGGCAGCAGGACTGGTAGGAGGAGCAGGGTCAGGGAAACGCCAGCCTCCCCTGGGAGCCATGCCCTGCCTCAAATGGCCAGAGTCCTTGGGGCCTATGAAGAGGCCCAAGGACAATGGGTCCGGTCTGCTTCAGACACGCGTGAGGTGCTGGGGGTGCTGAGGTCCATGGACGCCCGTATGGGCCAACTCGTGGACCTCATGGGCCAGCTGGTGGTGGCGGTGAGGTCACTGCCAGGGACAGCAGCTCCCCTCCGCCACAACCTGCCGGGGCGCAGGGTGGAGCAGCAGTGTCCAGTTCCCCTGCGTCCACAGCCAGTGAGCACACCTCAACCACCAGCATGTCGCAAGCAGGCACCCCCTCGCAAACGTGGAAGGGGCCGTCCGAAGTGGAAACAGATCTCCCGGGAGGACTTCGCACGCTCCAAACGCAAGTGAGGCAGCCAGCCAGCCTTCCGCCAGCCTTCCTTGACCAGCCACTGCATTGACTTGGACTACGATCCCACTCCACACAGCCATCTGGATGGCATGTGTGTGTTGGACTATGGACATAGAACCAGTGGGTACACCCTGATCATCACGCAGCCATGACCGACAGCTCATTGTCACTGCACGCACCACTTTTGTCATCACCTTACACACAATCACATGTCACAGTTTGTAATAAATGCACCTTTTTCACTAACTGCTGTTTGTGCCCTGTGTTTTATTTGTACGGAATACAACGGCCACCTTGGGCGGAAAGGCACCTGATGCGTGGCATGGCAATTGAATCCGGAGGGCCTGTAGGGACCTAGGGGTGGGAGACAGAACAGGAGCACATTCAATGAGTGTGTCACACACCCATCACACAGTACATGTCAACAACTACAAGCAATGTACACACATCGCACAGAGCAATAGGGCACAATGCCACAGCCACCAACAGTGGCATACTACCCTGGCCATGGAGCGTTGACACACAGCACGCAGTGAACAAACGGCCACCCTGACACAGCACACACACACCTGCACAGATACAGCCACATCAGCCGTCGTACATGGACACTCACCGTCAAGTGAAGTAGCGGGCGATGAGCTGCTGCCGCACATTACCAGCTTCCTCCTCTCCGCTGTCCTCCTCACTCGAGCTGTCCTGGTCTGCGGGCTGGGGCCCTGGTTGATCTCCGTCATCCACGATGAGGGGGATCTGCTTCCGAATGGCCAGATTGTGCAGCATGCAGCACGCCACCACTATCTGGCACACCTTCTGTGGGAGTACGCCAGCGCACCCTCGGTGCGGTCCAGGCACCTGAACCTGGACTTGAGGAGGCCAAAGGTACGCTCGACCACACGTCTGGTCCTCCCATGTGCCTCATTGTAGCGATCGTCTGCTGGGGTGCGAGGATTCCTCAATGGACTGAGCAGCCATGCCCCATTCGGGTATGCAGAGTCACCTGGGTGTGAGGGACACAGAGAACCGTTGCAATTCCAACTGGACAGGGGACAGCATCGCACAACCAGCACGCTACACCACTCCACATACTCACCGACAATACAGGCACGATCCTGTTGCATATTGGACATCAGTCGTGGCAAGATGCTGTTGCGCATTATGTGTGCGTCATGGGCCGAGCCTGGGAACTTTGCACACACGTGGGTGATCACCATGTCCGCAAGGCACACCACTTGCACAGTCAGGGAGTGCTTGTGCTTCCTGTTGCGGTACAGGTGCTCAGTGGCCTGTGGTGGAACAAGGCCGACATGTGTGCAGTCAATGGCTCCAACGACGTGTGGGATTCTGCCAAGGGCATAGAATGCACCCTTCACTGCCGCCAATTCACGAGCCCTGGGGAAGCGGATGTACCTGTTTCGGTACAGCATCATGGCTGCCAGTACATCCCTCAGCACCTTGCTGAACATGGGCTGGGACATCCCTCCTCCAATGCCCACTGTGTGCTGGAATGACCCAGTGGCGAAGAAATGCATGGCGGCCATCACCTTAGCCGTGGGAGTGACAGCAGTCGGATACACCCTGCGGGGACGGAGATGGGGTTCTAACATGGCACACAGTCGATGCAGGCTTGGCCTGTCCAGCCGAAACTTCCTAATAACCTCTGTATCGTCCATGTCCGCCAGCAATTGGTATGGGCGGTCAATGTTCGGTCTCCGCCTAGGGACAATGGCAGAGGACACATGTCAAAGCAACACGACACATAGCAATTTCGCATACACATCACTGACATGACTGAGCAAGCACATGAGCCACAGCCCAGCTGTCAAGCTGGGACGGCACGGCCACAATACACTTACACAGGTCTCCCAACAATGGCAATGGCTAGTGATACAAACCACTGCCATGTGCATGCACATGGGGATCTAGGCCCCAATGACTTGCGGGCGTGCTGATGGGGACTGACTGCATATCCGTCAAGCGGCAACGCCACGGCAACATGAATGTCTGCTGAGCATGGAACTGCTTCCGCGGCTGGATGAGTATGGCACACGACGACGACGATGTGGGCACAGGCTGAGCGGCCAAAATAAGTGGGACCTGTGGCACGAGGGGATATGAGACAGTAGTAGGTGTCAGCACTGCACCCTATGTACAGCACTGTACGGATCACACCTCCCGAAACATTGACAGGTGTCCACATTGACAGCCCCATGCCAAGACGGCTGTGTGCTTGCAGTCACACGTCACAGGTGAGAGGTTACATTGCACGTGCCAGGTGGCAGACGTACATAGTGGGAGCTGGCATGTGTGTGCATGTGTCTCCTGTTCAGGATCCACCGGATGGGCGCTGACTCTGTACTGACCATTGGACACAGCATGTTCCGTGGAAGGCTTGTGTGTGTGGGATGGTGGCACTGGATGTGCCTCCGTTGGGTGGGGGCCATGCACAGGGCGGGTACGTCGATGATTGCGCATTGTTGGTCACGGTGGGTGCACCAACTAAGATGTGTTGCCCTGTGTTCAATTCCTATGTCCGCATGATGATGGACTGTAGATGTGGGCAGACTACACATTGGTCGATGTGCTGTCTATATGCATGTGCCTTCACACCAGGCACAGCTGCCCCTGCACATGTGACCCCTGCTGGACTCGCTGCTGGGTCTGTGGAGCTGATGCACCTTCTGCGCGTGGGGCAGACAGCTCTCCTCACTTCCCTCATTGCGCATGTCATGACTTTGCCGCAGGTGACATGGATCATGGAGGGCCCACATGTACGCGTGGGTAGGCTACACATGATTGTACACTGGTCGCCACCCCCAGTCAGTGTTTCGAATGGGAAGGTTGTCGTGCTGGTGGTATGTTCGATGTGGCGGATGGGCGGGCCTAGGTGCGGGCTTACATTCCGGACATGGGGGGTAGTTGGATTGGCGACTAGTTGCAGTACACACGGGACACGTCTCTTCCTTTCCACATCTGGGTCATCCTTTGTACTAACTGACAGTGATACAGTCATCTTCGCCCCAGCCCTCATGTCCTCCCCTCGCTCCCCCAATATGCATGCTCACCTGCGAGGCTAGCGCTTGCACAGGCAGCCCCAAGCTCGCACCAGAGAGGGCAAGGAGTGTATGTGTGGGTCCAGTTGCACGAGTGGGCTGTCTCAGGGTATGATGTGTTGCGGGACGCCGTCCACCTGCGTGGTGCCCCAAATGGAGACCCGGCCTGCATGGACTATGCATCACAGTCTTCGCCTTCCGGATCCGCCACCTGCGACACCCAGTGGCTGTGGCTGCCCTTGCGGCCAGGCCGCGTCCGTCTGTGGCTGATGGCCCACACATTCACTCTTTGGCCTCTCTGGGGAGGGCTCGGGGGTGGTGGCGCATGCGCTTGCACTTAGTCGCAATGGCATGTGGCGTGGTTGGTATGATGGGCAATGGATGGGATGGTGCGAGCCACCTCCTGTGACGTCAGTGCTGCTCGTGCTGTGGTGCGTCCCCCCTACACTTCCATCTGACTTGTGCCATGCTAGACGTTGAGGTTCTATTGCCTGCGTGATATGACCAGGAGGAGCGCGAGGAGACCTCTCACACACCATGCTCCACTGCCATCCCGTGCCCTGTATCGCCTGTGCGGATTGACTATGTTGGGGTTACACCTGGTCGACTGGGGCTGTGTGTGCCTTGTCAAGGGGCATGGCGGGCGCACAACAGGATCCAGCTTGTCCACAGAGGGTGGGCTGAGGTGCGCCTGGTACTGCTTTGTACGTGTGCCCGGCTGCTGTGCACACACGTGTTCACTCCCCCCGACAGGTGTCCTCTCACAATGCCCAGGGAAGCGGTGGTGTACTGTTCATGACCCCTCCCAACACGGCGTGCTCCAACTTGGCATGTGCGCATCTACCCGTCGCACCCACCCACCTGAGCACTGCGTCCATACGACTTCACACGACACATGTGTGTCTTCCACAGTAGTGCTACTCATTTGCGTTGACATCCAATACCAGTGGACTACATGGTCATGTCACGACTGCCGTGTACTTCACATACTCTCATCCTCTCTCATTCGTACTTGTGAAATGAGTCAGCGGAGACAGTTTTGGTTTCAAACATTATATTGAGTCCTCTGTCCTCTGTGATGCAGTATAGTGGACACTACTGGCAGCGGAATACATGTTGAGGATATACTGAGCATGATTGCAAATGGGATAGGGTGTGGGGTTACATGTGATTGGCTGTTGCATGTGGGATGTGGGCTTCAGAGTGACATCTGCTTGGCCAAGGCTGTGCTAATGTACATTTACGTATAGCTGCGGAGCTGCGGACTTTGACACAGACGGTATACATGTAGCCTACCAGACCGCTTGGCATCATGGGCACAGTCCATCTCAGTTCCATGTGACAGGTTTGCTGCGGTTGTTCCTCATGCACGCGTGCATGTGAGATGACATCAGGGCATGTGCTTGCGTGCATGCAGCGGCGTGCCACTTGTTGTTGCACTGTGGTGGTTACTGGACATGTCACAGTCACTGGGGTCGTGTTGTTGTTGTATGCACTTGTCGTCCATGCAAAGGTCCTGGTATGGGATTCCCGGGGCGGGGGTGGGAGGGTGCAGCACCCACAGACTCCAGGCGACCTATTCATGTCCACTGAGCGGTGTGTGTCCATGGGTGCTGGATCCATGTCGTGTCCTGGTTGTTCGTGCAGTTCCGTCCATGTGGGTGCGATACACAGAGCCCATGCCACTGCCTCCCACGATGCATGCGGTGTTCCTGGATGTGATGGGGAACAGTGTGCATGTCCCGGTCATATCCGATGTCATGGCGATGTCGTTGATGGTGTGGTTACAGTTGCCGGTCGTTTGGTATGGCTGTTGTGGTGGTGACTGGCCAGTCCGTGCGGAAGCTAAGCATGGGTGCGGGGTTGGACATCATAGGTCACTCGGGGAACCTGCGTTGTGGTCCGACGAATTGACAGGTTGTCAGGTATGCGATGCCGTCCAGCAGGGCTTCCATGTCATTGGTGGTGTACATGTTTGCCAGCCAATGTAGCGGATGGTGGCTGTCAAGGTGTTGTTCGTAAGTTGTCCCTTGGAGGACCATGATGGGGCATGCTGGGTGACATTCGATGTAGCTGTTCTCGATGATCCGTCGTGTGGAGGCACAGTGGTCCCATTTCAGTGCGGGTGCGATGTTGGCCACATACGCCATGCCCCCATAGGCAGAGCAGGCCCTGTCGTGTGCGTCCAGAGGGAGGAGTAGTGGTAGCAGGTCCGCCTTCAGACATGCCGGGTTGGAGAGGCATATCTCGACGGGATGCTGGTATGGACACCTCCGACAGTAGAAGACGGGCATGACGCAGCTGAACAATGTGATGCGGTAAGTCAGTCGGTAACTTACGTTCAGCAGGGACAGGAGATCGCATCCCAATGTATGGAACAGGTTGGTTTTGTACAGCTTGAGCTGTTCGGCGTAGTTGGGTAGGTGTGTTGCGGTTGCCATTTCCCAGCGGTGCATTGTGGTGGCGTGCTCCGGCTGTGTGTGCAGTCTGCAATGTGCACGCTCCGAGGTTGCTGTGAGCTCTGTGTAGTCGTAGGGAGACAGGACTTGTGTTCTGTTTGCTTGTTTGGAGGACACGGGCCCTCTTCCCACATGCTTCTCAGACAGTTCAAGGTCAGTGATGTGTGACTCCTTCCAATTAACCTGCATGTGGCCGACATGGGGGAGTGTTTTCTTCTTTCTTCCCGTCCGTTGTGTGCTTCTGTGATATGCGCTATCTGCCCTGTGGTCGGTCTCCTCGGCATGCCTGTGTTGGTCTATTCTTGGACAATGGCTGTATTCACCGGCTTCTGTCGTAGGGCTGTGGTTTCGGAGTTGGAATGGAAGGTCATTCAGTGCTGTCTGCTCTCCCTTGTGTGGGCGGCAGGCTGCCTTTCCGCTCTGCGTTGGGCCTTGTGTGTGAATGTTATTCTTGGGCCACCTGTTGTCGGTCCCCGGGCTCTTTGGTGTTCCGTTTTATATGTCTTGTTCATATGTGCAGGGTGGTATGGGTGTTTCAGTGTGGTACTGGCGTTCCTCTTCCCGAAGGAGCCCTGCTTCTCCTAGTTGGTGTTGACGCCGCTGTGTGCTTCGCCATGTTTGTTACACTGGGGTGTGTCCTGCTGTTGCGTGTCTTCACTGACATGTGTGCGTCGGTTGTGTGGCGTTGGGTGTTGTCCGTGAATTGGGCGTTGGGGACATGTCTGTGGCAGGCCTGTCACGTGTCATGTGCGTTCGGGGTGGGGCTGATGTGTGTGCTGCTTGGTTGTGTCCCTGTGTCTGTGTGCGACGCATGCATGGCGCTGCGGTTGGCCTCTGCGTTGTGCGCATGTGTGGCGGCGTCATCGGCGCTTTGGGGCCGTGACGGGGTGGTTGGTTCCTAGTCCCAGGTGGTGTGTACACATGTGTTCCGCGATGTTACGATTTGGCCTGTGTGTCATATGTGGATGCAATGGTGGATGTGTTGTGTACACGCGCTGGTGGGGGGTTGTCCGCTTTTCCGCCCTTGCACTGTGTGCGCTGTTTGCGTGCACTTGTTGTGTGTGTGCCTACCTGCGTCTCCGCGGTACGTTGCGTCCTTGGTGGTGCATCAGCAGGAGCATGGGGAGGGCCTGCAGTGCTGGATTCATGCTCGGGGAGCCGCTTCTTCGTTGTCCGTGCTCGGCATCCGTGTTACCGCTTCGGTTTGTCGTACGGTATCTCTTGGCCGTGGGAGCCGTTTGTTTGCGGCATCGTAATTTATGCGCCGGGCGGGACGTGTTTCGTCGGACGGTGTGTGTCAGTTGAGCTGCGCCGCTACGTGTACGGGCGCACTTTGATGGCGGACGGTGTTGCTGGCTTGCCGGCGGTGTTTGGCCTACTTTTCGCATCGTAATTGGACGGGCGTGTGGACTGCTGCGTGCCGGCGGTAACTGGTGGTTTTTGCATCCGCCAGCACGGCGGTGGTGCTTCCGCCCGCCATCGTAATGGGCCCCTAAGTGTTTAAAAATGTGTTGTGGAATTTTATTAAATTGTACTTTTTATATTTTAAATTATGAATACATTTTTTCAATTTTGATATTTAACTTTAGGAGTGGGATGTTGGGTTTATAGGGGATAAGGGTGGGGAGTGTTTTAAAAATATATGTTTTAAATTAAAAACAAAATTAATTATTTTTATTAAATTTAGAATTTCGATTTTTATTTTATAATTTTTGATGTGGGATGTTGGGATTATATGTAATAAGGGTGGGGAGTGTTTAAAAATTAAAAATATATATATATTTTATTTAAAATTGTAAATAGATATTTTTATTTTGAAATTTTTTTTATAAATATATTTTTAGGAGCAGGATGTTGGGTTTATAGGGATAAGGGTGGGGAGTGTTTTAAAAATATATGTTTTAAATTACAAACACTATAATATTTTTTCTAATTTTAGAATTTTAATTCGAATTTTAATTTATAAGTTTTGCTGTGGGATGTTGGGATTATATGGGATAAGGGTGAGGAGTGTTTTAAAAATATATATATTTTTTAAATAATTTGAAAATGTAAATTGAAAATAAATTGTGTGAAATGTTATTTAAGATATTTATTTTTATGAGCGGGATGAGGTGTTTATAGTGGATAATGGTGGGTAGTGTTTTATAAATAATATTTGCAAAAATTAATATTTTAATTTTTACATTTGTAATGTTGAAATTTAAATTAGAAATTTTTAAATTATTTTTATGAGTGTAATGTTGAGTTCATAGTGGATAAGGGTGGTCGTTTTTTTCAAAATAATCTAGAAATTTTAAATTTATTATAATTTAAAAGTTTTAATTTAGAAATTTAATTTTGAAATTAGAAATTTGGAGTTGGAGTTGTAAATTAATCAGGTTTAGTGTCCAGCACCCACCCCAATTTATTTTAGACTGGAGTTGGAATAGTAAATGTATTAGGTTTAGTGTCCAGCACTTACCTCAATTTATTTTAGACTGGAGTTGGAATAGTAAATTAATTAGGTTTAGTGTCCAGCACCTACCTCAATTTATTTTAGACTGGAGTTGGAATAGTAAATTAATTAGGTTTAGTGTCCAGCACCTACCTCAATTTATTTTAGACTGGAGTTGGAATAGTAAATTAATTAGTGTTTAGTGTCCAGCACCTACCTCAATTTATTTTAGACTGGAGTTGGAATAGTAAATTAATTATGTTTAGTGTCCAGCACCTACCTCAATTTATTTTAGACTGGAGTTGGAATAGTAAATTAATTAAGTTTAGTGTCCAGCACCTACCTCAATTTATTTTAGACTGGAGTGGGAATAGTAATTTAATTATATTAAGGGGCCGATTCCGATCTCGACCGGTAGGGCACCGAATCGGATTCGGCATCACCGGATCCGATTCGGAGGCCTCTTTTCCGACCGATTCGTGCATGCGTCCGGGCGAGCGAGTACGATGCGAGCGTACGCGAAATCGCCGACTGACTCGTTCACGGGTCCGAACCGCTCCGACCGACTTGCACGGACACGATTCGCACCGCGCAATGGAGACGTTCCCCGACCGAGCAAGTACGATGCGCGCCTCGAGCAGTATGACCGACTCGCGCCGTCCGGCTCCAAAGAGTAGTCGGAGCCGGACTTTAGGGGTCCGTGTCGGACCCCCCTGCACGCGTAGCTGCGCGAGTCGCACACAGGGGGGACCCATGGGTCCCCCCTACACGTGCAAGTACGGCGCGACCCGCATCGACGCGTACCCGCTGTAGGGGGCACCTTGTTTGCGTTGTAGCTCATTGAGTCAATGGGAGCCCGTGTACGCATTGTGACGACCGGCTCCCATTGACTTCATTGGGAGTCCGACCGAATCGAGTCCGATAGCATGCGTACGCATCGTACTCGCTCGGGTCGGGCTGCTAGGGTCCGAGTTCGGTCGGAAATCTCTCCCGGGTCCGGCTCGGTCGGAGAGATTTCCTGCCCAAATCGGAATTGGCCCCTTAGTGTCCAGCACCTACCCCAATTTATTTTGGAGTGGAGTTGGAATAGTAAATTAATTATGTTTAGTGTCCAGCACCTACTACAATTTATTTTAGACTGGAGTTGGAATAGTAAATTAATTAGGTTTACTGTCCAGCACCTACCCCAATTTATTTTATATTGGAGTTGGAATAGTAAATTATTTGGGTTTAGTGTCCAGCACTTACCCCAATTTATTTTAGACTGGAGTGGGAATAGCAAATAAATTAGGTGTAGTGTAGGAAATAAATAAAGTATAAGTATAAATTATAATATGTTTATTAATATAGTTTAATGTTTTAATGAGAAATAAAATATAAAATAGTTTTCTATTTGAAAAATGGGAAATGGTAGCTAATAAATTGTAGATATTTATTTGTCATAATATTTATTAGGAATAAAGTGTAGTTTGTATATGTAAAATTAAACAATATAAGAAATAGAAAAATAATTAGAACAGTATAACATTTTTTTTATTGTAGAAGTAATAACACATTTTTTATTGGGTAATTTGGGTAGGATAATACAGTAAAATAATTTAATACATTACAATTAATTAGAAACATATGTGTGCATACATTTCTGACATTAGGTAATGTACATTTAGAATTGTTTGTATATTTTTTAATACAGAATAATTATTAACAAAATATTATAACTGTTTATTACAAATCATATTTTGTACAATAAGTTGTATTGGATATATTTATAAAAAAAAAGTTTTAACAGTTCGTAAATAATAAAAATGTAATCATTTTTATATTTTGTTACAAACATATAATAGTTTATAATTAATAATATTAATATTAAAAATATTAATATTAATAATTATATATCTTTTTCAATTAATACAATTTTTGTACTACAGA
>CAWUFW010032287.1:0-14158 GCA_963921515.1 Calotriton arnoldi | reverse complement strand
CAGAATACAGAACAATGTCATTGTAAGAAAGTGGCTCTGTATATACTGAACCAAAGTAAGGTTCAGTGTGCACAGAGTCCACAGTCCCCAGAGGTTTGGCAGAGGCTAAAGTTAGATATAACCTTACTCTCTAAAGTGGTAGCTTGGTCGAGCAGTAAGGCAGTATCAGAGGACAGTGTAAAGCATTTGTTGTACACACTCAGTCAGCAAATGGTCTCACACACTCAAGAACTGAACTCTAGGCCAATGGTTTGTATATAAAAATATATGCTTGTTTTATTTTAGAACCAACAATAGGTATCAAAATATACTTTCTCAGAATGAGATACTTCAGAGAGATACTTTCAATAGGCAATAGACTTTTGAATGCAATGGTTACAGTTGTTGCAATAGGCAACACAATTTCAAACACAATTTAACATTGAGCTCAATGGGAATTTCCAGTTAAATGCAATAGATTACTTTTTGGATTACTTCTCTTACCACAGGACTGGATCCTAGATTCAGTCTTGGGATATCTCCTGTAAACAGTTGAGTAAAAACGTTTTGGTTACAGTTGTGATTTTTAAGGAATATTATTGTATTTTAAAAGTTGGCACTTAGAAACTTTTTCACATGGAATCACCAATGTAATCCTATGGGAGGAAATTCACGTAGCAGGTAAGTAGTGTTATCGTTACTTTCTCTTACTCAGTGTTGGATCCTGGATCCAGCACTGGTGCATCTCCTGTAAACAATTGAAAGAATGCGTTTATGTTACACAGGCGATTTTTAACGAATATTTGTAAGTTTGCAAAATCGACACAGAAACTTTTTCGGCAAAAACCAGGCAATGTTATCCTATGGAAGGAAATTCAAGTTACCGGTAAGTAGTGTTATCGTTACTTTTTCTTACTCAGTGTTGGATCCTAGATCCAGCACTGCTGCATCTCCTGTAAACAATTGAAAGAATGCGTTTACGTCACACAGGCGATTTTTAACGAATATTTGTAAGTTTGCAAAATCGACACAGAAACTTTTTCGGCAAAAACCAGGCAATGTTATCCTATGGAAGGAAATTCAAGTTACCGGTAAGTAGTGTTATCGTTACTTTTTCTTACTCAGTGTTGGATCCTAGTTCCAGCACTGCTGCATCTCCTGTAAACAATTGAAAGAATGCGTTTACGTCACACAGGCGATTTTTAACGAATATTTGTAAGTTTGCAAAATCGACACACAAACTTTTTCGGCAAAAACCAGGCAATGTTATCCTATGGAAGGAAATTCAAGTTACCGGTAAGTAGTGTTATCGTTACTTTTTCTTACTCAGTGTTGGATCCTAGATCCAGCACTGCTGCATCTCCTGTAAACAATTGAAAGAATGCGTTTATGTCACACAGGTGATTTTTAACGAATATTTGTAAGTTTGTAAAATCGACACTTAGAAACTTTTTCGGCAAAAACCAGGCAATGTTATCCTATTGAAGGAAATTCAAGTTACCGGTAAGTACAGTTATGATTACTTTTCAGGGTCAGTGCTGGGCACCAAGATCCAGCACTGGGATCTCTCCTGATAACAGGTGAGTAAATTCGTTTTCGTAATTCGGTTGATTTTAGATGAATAGTTTAAAGTTTCAAAACTCCACACTTAGAAGAATTTTCAAGTGAAACCAGTCAATGTTACCCTATTGAAGAAAAGTGAGTTATCGGCTTTTGGGTAAGTACTCGACTGGCAGAGTTAAGGTTCTGGGCATAGACTCAGGGGTCCCCCAGGGTCAGGTAAGTACAGTTGTTACACCCTCAGCGGCACAGGGGCGGCCGGGTGCAGAGTGAGTAGGCCCAATGTTATCCTATGGACGGCAGGGGGCCTTTGGTTTGTGGCTGCTGGCTAGCAGGCCACTCGGCTGTGGGAACAAAGCTCCTGGTCACTTACTCAGGGCAAGTGGGGAAGTCGAACAGGATAGTTGGTGCACCCTCAGCGGCACTGGGGCGGCCGGGTGCAGTGGGCTTTGGGCCGTCGGGCGCCCCATGGTTTTCAATGGGAAAGCTGCGTGACGAACAAAGACTGCAAGCTCGGGGACGGTGATTCTTCAGGTGCGACCACCACTTCGAGAGGTAAGTTGGGAAGCTGTGGGAAGGGTAGGCACCCAGGAGTTGGGCACAGGAGGCCGTGGGGCGTCGGGTGCAGGGGTGTCTTTAGGCGTCGGAAATCTTACCCTTGGCTGGTCGCGGTTGGAGGGGTCCCTGGTTCTGAGGCTGCAGGCGTCATCAGGAGCGTCGAGGAGGGTCCTTGGGTGCTGGATTCTGGGTCACAGTCGCCGGGGGACGTCCTCGTGGTATTTGCCCACTCAGGCACAGGCCGGGCTCGGCAGGTGCAGAGGGTGCAGGATTCGCGGTTCCCGGTTGGCACCAGTGGTTGTTGCTTGCTTTGAGCAGTACCACTGCTCTTGGGAGTCCCAGGTAGTTAGAGTCACAAGGCAGTCAGGTCCTCCGGGGTTTGTGAGGTTGCTGACCACTGGAGACGCCGGGGTTTAGCAGGAGCAGGTTCGAGGGTCGACAGGCCGGTAGGGCTGGGGCCAAATCAGTTGGTGTCTTCCTCTTGTGAGCAGCTGCACGGCAGGTCTTCTTGTTTCTTGTTCTTCCTTCTTGTTTCAGAATCTGGAACTAAGGAAGGAAGGTTCAGGGTGCCCCTAAATACTAGATTTAGGGGTGTTACAGGTAGGTAAGGGCAGGGACCAATGGGTCCCTTCCCTGGGGTGGGTACACCCCTATCCTGCCACTCTCCAGTGGGAGGGGGCAGGAGCCTAGTCCTGATTGGGCAGGGCTCCCCATCTTCAAGATGGCGAGAGCCCGGAGATGTGCTTCACCTCGCCTCCCCCACCTGAGGGGTGGGGTTGGCAGAGGCTGGCACACCCCCTCTCCTCCCTTGGTGTTTCCCACCAGTCTTCCCACCAGAGTGGGGGCTAGAACCAGTGGGGACCAGTTGCTGAGTACAGCAAGTGGTCTGGGGAAGCTCACAAAGGCGGAATGCCTTTGAAGCTTCCCCCTGCCCATCCTGGGGGGAGGGGGCCTAGCACCTCGCCCAGGACGTGCATTGTTGCAGGTCCCGGAGAGCGGATGGCTCTCTACCCAGGGGTCCAACAACATGTCTGCTGGGTGGCAGCCTAGGCAGCCCCTCAGACAGGACGTGGATTGTAGGTTAGGTTCAGGGGGCAACTCTAAGTTGCCCTCTGTAGTGCATTTTACATTAAATCCCACACTGGCATCAGTGTGGGTTTAATGTGCTGAGAAGTTTGATACCAAACTTCTCAGTCTTCAGTGTAGCCATTATGGTGCTGTGGAGTTCGTAATGACAACCTCCCAGCACCATATACTCTTAATGGCATCACTGCACTTACAGTGCCCAGGAATGGCCCTGGGTACTGTAGGGGCACAGGGCTCATGTACCTGTGCCCACACCACTGGCATAGTGCACCCAGCTAGAGGGGTGACTGAGGTATGCCAGGGCAGTGTGTTTGTGGGCATGGCACACAGGGATGTGTGCCATGTCGACTCTCTGTTTAGTTCTGCACCAAGACACTCAGCCTGCAAAGGCAGGGTGTGGGTGTCAGGGTACAGGGCCTCTAAGGGTGGCACAATAAGTGCTGCAGCCCTTAGGTGCCTCCTCTGGTCACAATGCCCTGGGTACCTAGGGTACCATTTACCAGGGACTGACATGTGGCCAGAGGTGCCAATTGGGTTTAGGCTGTAATGCAGTTTTAGGGAAGGAACACAGGCCCTGGGCACCTGATTGGCGGGAGCCCAGGGCACACTCAGTCGAAGTACATCAGCAATTCAGCAAAAAGTGGGGGGCATACCATGCAAGAAAGATGGCACTTTCTCACAGTCATACATTCACCCCAGTACAGAGATCTGGGCCTAAATCCATCGTTTTTTTGCTCAACATGCCATTCCAGTTTGGACCAAGCCATATGCAAATCAGTCTTGACCCTGTGCCCAATGGGAATAGTCCAGCCCGAACTGCCAGGCCAGGTCCTTTCTGGACTGGAAACAAGCATCCTAGGACCGGTTTCTGGGTTTCACCCCTCATCAGCCAGGATAGCTTGACTCCATTGGCATGGAGAGCACGGGACCCACGTCTGGGCATACCCGTCCCACTCGGGTGACAAATGCAAAAAGAACAATTGATGTACAGAATGCAGAACAATGTCATACATTCATCCCGGTACAGAGATCTGGGACTAAATCCATTGTTTTTTTGCTCACCATGCCATTCCAGTTTGGACCCAGCCATATGCAAATCAGTCATGACCCTGCGCCCAATGGGAACAGTCCAGCCCGAACTGAAAAGCCACGTCCTCCCTGGACCGGAAACAAGCATCCTAGGACCGGCTTCGTGGTTTCACCCCTCATCAGCCAGGATAGCTTGATTCCAGTTGCATAAAGAGCACGGAACCCACGTCTGGGCATACCCGTCCCACTCGGGGAGACAAATGCAAAAAGAACAATTGATGGACAGAATGCAGAACAATGTCATACATTCACCCCAGTAGAGAGATCTGGGCCTAAATCTATTGTTTTTTTGCTCACCATGCCTTTCCAGTTTGGACCCAGACATATGCAAATCAGTCTTGACCCTGTGCCCAATGGGAACAGTCCAGCCCGAACTGGATGGCCAGGTCCTCCCTGGACCGGAAACAAGCATCCTAGGACCGGCTTGGGGGTTTTACCCCTCATCAGCCAGGATAGCTGGACACCAGTGGCATGGACAGCACGGTACCCACGTCTGGGCATACCCGTCTCACTCGGGGAGACAAATGCAAAAAGAACAATTGATGGACAGAATGCAGAGCAATGTCATACATTCATCCCAGTACAGATATCTGGTCCTAAATCTGTCGTTTTTTTGTTCACCATACCATTCGATTTTGGACCCCGCCATATGCAAATCAGTCTTGACCCTGTGCCCAATGGGAAAAGTCCAGCCCGAACTGAAAGACCAGGTCCTCCCTGGACTGCAAACAAGCATCCTAGGACCGGTTTGGGGGTTTTACCCCTCATCAGCCAGGATAGCTTGACTCCGGTGGCATGGAGAGCACGGGACCCACGTCTGGGCATACCCGTCCCACTCAGGGTGACAAATGCAAAAAGAACAATTGATGGACAGAATGCAGAACAATGTCATACATTCACCCCAGTACACAGATCTGGGCCTAAATCCATTGTTTTTTTGCTCACCATGCCATTCCAGTTTGGACCCAGCCATATGAGAATCTGTCTTGACCCTGCGCCCAATGGCAACAATTCGAGCCCGAAATGCCAGGCCAGGTCCTCCCTGGACTGGAAACAAGCATCCTAGGACCGGTTTCGGGGTTTCACCCCTCATCAGCCAGGATAGCTTGACTCCAGTGGCATGGAGAGCACGGGTCCCACGTCTGGGCATAACCGCCCCACTCGGGGTGACACATGCAAACAGAACAATTGATGGACAGAATACAGAACAATGTCATTGTAAGAAAGTGGCTCTGTATATACTGAACCAAAGTAAGGTTCAGTGTGCACAGAGTCCACAGTCCCCAGAGGTTTGGCAGAGGCTAAAGTTAGATATAACCTTACTCTCTAAAGTGGTAGCTTGGTCGAGCAGTAAGGCAGTATCAGAGGACAATGTAAAGCATTTGTTGTACACACTCAGTCAGCAAATGGTCTCACACACTCAAGAACTGAACTCTAGGCCAATGGTTTGTATATAAAAATATATGCTTGTTTTATTTTAGAACCAACAATAGGTATCAAAATATACTTTCTCAGAATGAGATACTTCAGAGAGATACTTTCAATAGGCAATAGACTTTTGAATGCAATGGTTACAGTTGTTGCAATAGGCAACACAATTTCAAACACAATTTAACATTGAGCTCAATGGGAATTTCCAGTTAAATGCAATAGATTACTTTTTGATTACTTCTCTTACCACAGGACTGGATCCTAGATTCAGTCTTGGGATATCTCCTGTAAACAGTTGAGTAAAAACGTTTTGGTTACAGTTGTGATTTTTAAGGAATATTATTGTATTTTAAAAGTTGGCACTTAGAAACTTTTTCACATGGAATCACCAATGTAATCCTATGGGAGGAAATTCACGTAGCAGGTATGTAGTGTTATCGTTACTTTTTCTTACTCAGTGTTGGATCCTGGATCCAGCACTGGTGCATCTCCTGTAAACAATTGAAAGAATGCGTTTATGTCACACAGGCGATTTTTAACGAATATTTGTAAGTTTGCAAAATCGACACTTAGAAACTTTTTCGGCAAAAACCAGTCAATGTTATCCTATGGAAGGAAATTCAAGTTACCGGTAAGTAGTGTTATCGTTACTTTTTCTTATTCAGTGTTGGATCCTAGATCCAGCACTGCTGCATCTCCTGTAAACAATTGAAAGAATGCGTTTGTCACACAGACGATTTTTAACGAATATTTGTAAGTTTGTAAAATCGACACTTAGAAACTTTTTCGGCAAAAACCAGGCAATGTTATCCTATTGAAGGAAATTCAAGTTACCGGTAAGTACAGTTATGATTACTTTTCAGGATCAGTGCTGGGCACCAAGATCCAGCACTGGGATCTCTCCTGATAACAGGTGAGTAAATTCGTTTTCGTAATTCGGTTGATTTTAGATGAATATTTTAAAGTTTCAAAACTCCACACTTAGAAGAATTTTCAAGTGAAACCAGTCAATGTTACCCTATGGAAGAAAAGTGAGTTATCGGCTTTTGGGTAAGTACTCGACTGGCAGAGTTAAGGTTCTGGGCATAGACTCAGGGGTCCCCCAGGGTCAGGTAAGTACAGTTGTTACACCCTCAGCGGCACAGGGGCGGCCGGGTGCAGAGTGAGTAGGCCCAATGTTATCCTATGGACGGCAGGGGGCCTTTGGTTGGTGGCTGCTGGCTAGCAGGCCACTCGGCTGTGGGAGCAAAGCTCCTGGTCACTTACTCAGGGCAAGTGGGGAAGTCGAACAGGGTAGTAGGTGCACCCTCAGCGGCACTGGGGCGGCCGGGTGCAGTGGGCTTTTGGGCCGTCGGACGCCCAATGGTTTTCAATGGGAAAGCTGCGTGACGAACAAAGACTGCAAGCTCGGGGACGGTGATTCTTCAGGTGCGACCACCACTTCGAGAGGTAAGTTGGGAAGCTGTGGGAAGGGTAGGCACCCAGGAGTTGGGCACAGGAGGCCGTGGGGCGTCGGGTGCAGGGGTGTCTTTAGGCGTCGGAAATCTTACCCTCGGCTGGTCGCGGTTGGAGGGGTCCCTGGTTCTGAGGCTGCAGGCGTCGTCAGGAGCATCGAGGAGGGTCCTTGGGTGCTGGATTCTGGGTCACAGTCGCCGGGGGACGTCCTCATGGTATTTGCCCACTCAGGCACAGGCCGGGCTCGGCGGGTGCAGAGGGTGCAGGATTCGCGGTTCCCGGTTGGCACCAGGGGTTGTTGCTTGCTTTGAGCAGTACCACTGCTCTTGGGAGTCCCAGGTAGTTAGAGTCACAAGGCAGTCAGGTCCTCCGGGGTTTGTGAGGTTGCTGACCACTGGAGACGCCGGGGTTTAGCAGGAGCAGGTTCGAGGGTCGACAGGCCGGTAGGGCTGGGGCCAAATCAGTTGGTGTCTTCCTCTTGTGAGCAGCTGCACGGCAGGTCTTCTTGTTTCTTGTTCTTCCTTCTTGTTTCAGAATCTGGAACTAAGGAAGGAAGGTTCAGGGTGCCCCTAAATACTAGATTTAGGGGTGTTACAGGTAGGTAAAGGGCAGGGACCAATGGGTCCCTTCCCTGGGGTGGGTACACCCCTATCCTGCCACTCTCCAGTGGGAGGGGCAGGAGCCTAGTCCTGATTGGGCAGGGCTCCCCATCTTCAAGATGGCGAGAGCCCGGAGATGTGCTTTCACCTCGCCTCCCCCACCTGAGGGGTGGGGTTGGCAGAGGCTGGCACACCCCTCTCCTCCCTTGGTGTTTCCCGCCAGTCTTCCCGCCAGAGTGGGGGCTAGAACCAGTGGGGACCAGTTGCTGAGTACAGCAAGTGGTCTGGGGAAGCTCACAAAGGCGGAATGCCTTTGAAGCTTCCCCCTGCCCATCCTGGGGGGAGGGGGCCTAGCACCTCGCCCAGGACGTGCATTGTTGCAGGCCCGGGAGAGCGGATGGCTCTCTACCCAGGGGTCCAGCAACATGTCTGCTGGGTGGCAGCCTAGGCAGCCCCTCAGACAGGACGTGGATTGTAGGTTAGGTTCAGGGGGCAACTCTAAGTTGCCCTCTGTAGTGCATTTTACATTAAATCCCACACTGGCATCAGTGTGGGTTTAATGTGCTGAGAAGTTTGATACCAAACTTCTCAGTCTTCAGTGTAGCCATTATGGTGCTGTGGAGTTCGTAATGACAACCTCCCAGCACCATATACTCTTAATGGTCACAATGCCCTGGGTACCTAGGGTACCATTTACCAGGGACTGACATGTGGCCAGAGGTGCCAATTGGGTTTAGGCTGTAATGCAGTTTTAGGGAAGGAACACAGGCCCTGGGCACCTGATTGGCAGGAGCCCAGGGCACACTCAGTCGAAGTACATCAGCAATTCAGCAAAAAGTGGGGGCATACCATGCAAGAAAGATGGCACTTTCTCACAGTCATACATTCACCCCAGTACAGAGATCTGGGCCTAAATCCATCGTTTTTTTGCTCAACATGCCATTCCAGTTTGGACCAAGCCATATGCAAATCAGTCTTGACCCTGCGCCCAATGGGAATAGTCCAGCCCGAACTGCCAGGCCAGGTCCTTTCTGGACTGGAAACAAGCATCCTAGGACCGGTTTCGGGGTTTCACCCCTCATCAGCCAGGATAGCTTGACTCCATTGGCATGGAGAGCACGGGACCCACGTCTGGGCATACCCGTCCCACTCGGGTGACAAATGCAAAAAGAACAATTGATGTACAGAATGCAGAACAATGTCATACATTCACCCCAGTACAGAGATCTGGGCCTAAATCCATCGTTTTTTTGCTCACCATGCCATTCCAGTTTGGACCCATCCATATGTAAATCAGATTTGACCCTGCGCCCAATGTTAACAGTTGGGCCCGAGCTGCCAGGCCAGGTCCTCCCTGGACTGGAAACAAGCATCCTAGGACTGATTTCGAGGTTTCACCCCTCATCAGCCAGGATAGCTTGACTCCAGTGGCATGGAGAGCACGGGACCCACGTCTGGGCATAACCGTCCCACTCGGGGTGACACATGCAAAAAGAACAATTGATGGACAGAATGCAGAACAATGTCATACATTAACCCCAGTAGAGAGATCTGGGCCTAAATCCATCGTTTTTTTGCTCACCATGCCATTCCAGTTTGGACCCAGCCATATGCAAATCAGTCTTGACCCTGCGCCCAATGGGAACAGTCCAGCCCGAACTGAAAGGCCACGTCCTCCCTGGACCGGAAACAAGCATCCTAGGACCGGCTTCGGGGTTTTACCCCTCATCAGCCAGGATAGCTTAATTCCAGTTGCATGGAGAGCACGGGACCCACGTCTGGGCATACCCGTCCCACTCGGGAAGACAAATGCAAAAAGAACAATTGATGGACAGAATGCAGAGCAATGTCATACATTCATCCCAGTACAGAGATCTGATCCTAAATCTATCGTTTTTTTGCTCACCATGCCATTCCAGTTTGGACCCAGCCATATGCAAATCAGTCTTGACCCTGCGCCCAATGGGAACAGTCCAGCCCGAACTGCCAGGCGAGGTCCTCCCTGGACTGGAAAATAGCATCCTAGGACCGGTTTCGGGGTTTCACCCCTCATCAGCCAGGATAGCTTGACTCCAGTGGCATGGATAGCACGTGACCCACGTCTGGGCATACCCGTCCCACTCGGGGTGACAAATGCAAAAAGAACAATTGATGGACAGAATGCAGAACAATGTCATACATTCACCCCAGTACAGAGATCTGGGACTAAATCCATCGTTTTTTTGCTCACCATGCCATTCCAGTTTGGACCCAGCCATATGCAAATCAGTCTTGACCCTGCGCCCAATGGGAACAGTCGAGCCCAAACTGCCAGGCCAGGTCCTCCCTGGACTGGAAACAAGCATCCTAGGACCGGTTTCGGGGTTTCATTCCTCATCAGCCAGGATAGCGTGACTCCAGTGGCATGGAGTGCACGGGACTCACGTCTGGGCATAACCGTCCCACTCGGGGAGACAAATGCAAAAAGAACAATTGATGGACAGAATTCAGAACAATGTCATACATTCACCCCATTAGAGAGATCTGAGCCTAAATCCATCAGTTTTTTTGCTCACCATGCCATTCCAGTCTGGACCCAGCCATATGTAAATCAGTCTTGACCCTGCGCCCAATGGGAACAGTCCAGCCCGAACTGAAAGGCCAGGTCCTCCCTGGACCGGAAACAAGCATCCTTGGACCGGTTTCGGGGTTTCACCCCTCATCAGCCAGGATAGCTTGACTACAGTGGCATATAGAGCACGGGGACCACTTTTGGGCATACCCGTCCCACTCGGGGTGACAAATGCAAAAAGAACAATTGATGGACAGAATGCAGAACAATGTCATACATTCACCCCAGTACAGAGATCTGGGCCTAAATCCATGTTTTTTTTGCTCACCATGCAATTCCAGTTTGGACCCAGCCATATGGAAATCAATCTTGACCCTGCGCCCAATGGGAACAATCCAGCCAGAACTGCCAGTCCATGTTCTTCCTGGCCTGGAACCAAGCATCCTAGGACCGGTTTCGGGGATTCACCCCTCATCAGTCAGGATAGCTTGACTCTATTGGCATGGAGAGCACGGGACCCACGTCTGGGCATACCCGTCCCACTCGGGTGACAAATGCAAAAAGAACAATTGATGTACAGAATGCAGAACAATGTCATACATTCATCCCAGTACAGAGATCTGGGACTAAATCCATTGTTTTTTTGCTCACCATGCCATTCCAGTTTGGACCCAGCCATATGCAAATCAGTCTTGACCCTGCGCCCAATGGGAACAGTCCAGCCCGAACTGAAATGCCACGTCCTCCCTGGACCGGAAACAAGCATCCTAGGACCGGCTTCGGGGTTTCACCCCTCATCAGCCAGGATAGCTTGATTCTAGTTGCATAAAGAGCACGGGACCCACGTCTGGGCATACCCGTCCCACTCCGGGTGACAAATGCAAAAAGAACAATTGATGGACAGAATGCAGAACAATGTCATACATTCACCCCAGTAGAGAGATCTGGGCCTAAATCTATCGTTTTTTTGCTCACCATGCCATTCCAGTTTGGACCCAGACATATGCAAATCAGTCTTGACCCTGTGCCCAATGGGAACAGTCCAGCCCGAACTGGATGGCCAGGTCCTCCCTGGACAGGAAACAAGCATCCTAGGACCGGCTTGGGGGTTTCACCCCATATCAGCCAGGATGGCTTGACTCCAGTGGCATGGACAGCACGGGACCCACATCTGGGCATACCCGTCCCACTCGGGGTGACAAATGCAGAAAGAACTATTGATGGACAGAATGCAGAACAATGTCATACATTCACCCGAGTACCAAGGTCTGGGCCTAAATCTATCGATTTTTTGCTCACCATGCCATTCCAGTTTGGACCCAGACATATGCAAATCAGTCTTGACCCTGCGCCCAATTGGAACAGTCCAGCCCGAACTAGATGGCCAGGTCCTCCCTGGACTGGAAACAAGCATCCTAGGACCGGTTTCGGGGTTTCACCCCTCATCAGCCAGCATAGCTTGACTCCAGTGGCATGGAGAGCACGGGACCCACGTCTGGGCATAACCTGTCCCACTCGGGGTGACAAATGCAAAAAGAACAATTGATGGACAGAATGCAGAACAATGTCATACATTCACCCCAGTAGAGAGATCTGGGCCTAAATCCATCGTTTTTTTGCTCACCATGCCATTCCAGTTTGGACCCAGCCATATGCAAATCAGTCTTGACCCTGCGCCCAATGGGAACAGTCCAGCCCGAACTGCCAGGCCAGGTCCTCCCTGGACTGGAAACATAGCATCCTAGGACCGGTTTCGGGGTTTCACCCCTCATCAGCCAGGATAGCTTGACTCCAGTTGCATGGAGAGCACGGGACCCACGTCTGGGCATACCCGTCCCACTCGGGGTGACAAATGCAAAAAGAACAATTGATGGACAGAATGCAGAACAATGTCATACATTCACCCCAGTACAGAGATCTGGGCCTAAATCCATCGTTTTTTTGCTCACCATGCCATTCCAGTTTGGACCCAGCCATATGCAAATCAGTCTTGACCCTGCGCCCAATGGGAACAGTCCAGCCCGAACTGCCAGGCCATGTCCTCCCTGAACTGGAAAAAAGCATCCTAGGACCGGTTTCGGGGTTTCACCCCTCATCAGCCAGGATAGCTTGACTCCAGTGGCATGGAGAGCACGGGACCCACGTCTGGGCATACCCGTCCCACTCGGGGTGACAAATGCAAAAAGAACAATTGATGGACAGAATGCAGAACAATGTCATACATTCACCCCAGTACAGAGATCTGGGCCTAAATCTGTCGTTTTTTGCTCACCATGCCATTCCAGTTTGGACCCAGCCATATGCAAATCAATCTTGACCCTGCGCCCAATGGGAACAGTCCAGCCCGAACTGCCAGGCCATGTCCTCCCTGGACTGGAAACAAGCATCCTAGGACCGGTTTCGGGGTTTCACCCCTCATCAGCCAGGATAGCTTGACTCCAGTGGCATGGAGAGCACGGGACCCACGTCTGGGCATACCCGTCCCACTCTGGGTGACAAATGCAAAAAGAACAATTGATGGACAGAATGCAGAACAATGTCATACATTCACCCCAGTACAGAGATCTGGGCCTAAATCCATTGTTTTCTTGCTCATCGTGCCATTCCAGTTTGGACCCAGCCATATGCAAATCAGTCTTGACCCTGCGCCCAATGGGAACAGTCCAGCCCGAACTGCCAGGCCAGGTCCTCCCTGGACTGGAAACAAGCATCCTAGGACCGGTTTCGGGGTTTCACCCCTCATCAGCCAGGATAGCTTGATTCCAGTGGCATGGAGAGCACGGGACCCACGTCTGGGCATACCCGTCCCACTCGGGGTGACAAATGCAAAAAGAACAATTGATGGACAGAATGCAGAACAATGTCATACATTCACCCCAGTACAGAGATCTGGGCCTAAATCCATCGTTTTTTTGCTCACCATGCCATTCCAGTTTGGACCCAGCCATATGCAAATCAGTCTTGACCCTGCGCCCAATGGGAACAGTCCAGCCCGAACTGCATGGCCAGGTCCTCCCTGGACTGGAAACAAGCATCCTAGGACCGGTTTCGGGGCTTCACCCCTCATCAGCCAGGATAGCTTGACTCCAGTGGCATGGAGAGCACGGGACCCACGTCTGGGCATACCTGTCCCACGTGGGGTGACAAATGCAAAAAGTACTATTGATGTACAGAATGCACAACTATGTCATACATTCACCCCAGTACAGAGATCTGGGCCTAAATCCATCGTTTTTTTGCTCACCATGCCATTCCAGTTTGGACCCAGCCATATGCAAACAATCTTGACCCTGTGCCCAATGTGAACAGTCCAGCTCGAACTGCCAGGCCATGTCCTCCCTAGACTGGAAACAAGCATCCTAGGACCGGTTTTGGGGTTTCACCACTCAACAGCCAGGATAGCTTGATTCTAGTGGCATGGAGAGCACGGGACCCACGTCTGGGCATAACCGTCCCACTCGGGGTGACACATGCAAAAAGAACAATTGATGGACAGAATGCAGAACAATGTCATACATTAACCCCAGTAGAGAGATCTGGGCCTAAATCCATCGTTTTTTTGCTCACCATGCCATTCCAGTTTGGACCCAGCCATATGCAAATCAGTCTTGACCCTGCGCCCAATGGGAACAGTCCAGCCCGAACTGAAAGGCCACGTCCTCCCTGGACCGGAAACAAGCATCCTAGGAGCGGCTTTGGGGTTTTACCCCTCATCAGCCAGGATAGCTTAATTCCAGTTGCATGGAGAGCACAGGACCCACGTCTGGGCATACCCGTCCCACTCGGGGAGACAAATGCAAAAAGAACAATTGATGGACAGAATGCAGAGCAATGTCATACATTCATCCCA
>CAWUFW010032286.1:0-14159 GCA_963921515.1 Calotriton arnoldi | reverse complement strand
AAAACCTTTGAAATTCACTTAAAAAATCATAGGTTTCAGGCACGTTATAGTTAGAAATTAGCATTTAAAAACCTTTGAAATTCACTGAAAAAACCATGGGTTTCAGACACGTTATAGTTAGAAATTAGCATTTAAAAAACCTTTGAAATTCACTGAAAAAACCATAGGTTTTAGGGACAGTTATAGTTAGTTGGACATTTCACTCATACAAAACCATAGAAATTCCCCCGTTATAGTTAGTTCAGCTAACTATAACTCGCGCGCCCGCAATGCACTGCTGATGACGTCACATATTACATCACTCATGACATGGTCAGTGACATCACTGATGACATCACTGATGACATCTCAAATGACATCACTGATGACATCATCCATGTGATAATTTCATGCATCTTTCTCATTACTCCTAATATAGCTTTTGATACACCCACTCTAAATTACAGACTGCCATTCTCAAAACCATACACACTCCAATACCAATAACTACATACCCACTCACTGATTCTTAGGTCTACACACACACATCTACTCACTCACCCGTACAGTCACTCAGTACAGGACTATCATATGCACTCATACACCTATAAAAACACTCACACACCGCCACTCATCCATAGAGGTACTCACACACCTAGTCAGTCATGCAAAAATTAATCACACACCCATTTACTCACCTATACAGTTATACACACACCAGCTCACTTACTCATACAAATACTAGCACATTCTTACGCTCTTATACAATAACTGATACAAGCACACACGCATCCATACAGCCACTCTCACAATCACACACTCTCACTTATAGCCATTTAAATACTCTAACACACATATATACTGCCTTTACATATGTAGTTACTCGCACATGTACCACTGAGATATACATTCACTCACTAACACACCCATACACACACTCACCACCCAAGCAGTCCATCACAGATGCACTCTTGAAATCATGCACCCAGTGAATCACCCACTCACACATCTATGTACAGAGTCACACACACCCCACCCACACAAACACTCAGGCAGCCATACAGATACTCAGAGAACCAATCAATAACCCATATAGACACTCATGTAGCTATTCGCAAATCCATGCATCCACTTACACACCAACAAACAGACGGATACAGACATTCACACAGTTTAGTCACTAACCCATGCATTCAGTAAGATACGTTTAATCACTCACTTGTAGAGTCAGTCACGCACGTACTTAAATCATCCATTCAGACACTTAAACACCCACTCATTCTTCAATACGCCTTTCCCTATATATATTAAACATATTTAAACTTTACAGAAACACACAGTCACTGGATGATGTCATCAGTGATTTCATTTGAGATGTCATCAGTGATGTCACTGACCATGTCATGAGTGATGTAATATGTGACGTCATCAGCAGTGCATTATGGAGGCGCGAGTTATAGTTAGCTGAACTAACTATAACGGGGGAATTTCTATGGTTTTGTACGAGTGAAATGTCCAACTAACTATAACTGTCCCTAAAACCTATGGTTTTTTCAGTGAATATATATTATAGTTAGGACCATCGTCTCCATAGGAAAAGCATTTTTTGATGTGCTTATAACTTTAGGCGTCGTTTGACGAATCTTTACGAAATTTTCCAAAAAGTTCCTCTTTCAGGTCAGCTGCTATCCTAAAAGTTTGGGGGATTTGTCAAGGGGGGCTAAGAAAAAGGGGGGTCCCAAAACGTGTTTTCTCCATGCAATTTCCATAGGAAACTTTAGACAAGGCTACAGGTCAAACTGCTGAACGGAATTACGCCAAATTTGGCAGGAGAAAGGTCTTGGTCCAGAAAGCACGTTTTTGTTTAAATGGGGTAAGTCCGTTCAGTAGTTTTAGAGAAATATCAACATTTACAGATATCGATATTTGAGAATTCTGACATCTGATTGGCTGAAGCGTTACGTAGCACGAGCTGGCGGCTGATTGGCTGCGAACTGTTGAAACTAGGAAGTGTTGGCAGCCATTTTGTGATTCAATCCGTCAGCTCACAACTCTCCTCTACAAGGCATCAGGTCTGTAGTTCTACCTCTGTGAGGCAATACTGAAAATATCCCGCAGGTCTGTCTGTGCGAGATACTCCTTTTACGCTCCCTCTCCCCACATCATCAGCTCGTGGCTATGCCTTTAGAAGCCAGTCCGTTGGCTCGCAGCTCTGTGTCTGCGAGCCGTCGGGCCCGCAGCTCTACCTCTGTGAGCCACCTCATTAGCTCGTAGCTGTGTCTGTGCTAGGAGGCCCGTCGGCCCGTTACTCTCCCTCTGCGAGTTAGCCCATCGGGTTGCAGCTCGGAGGGCTCGCAGCTGTATCTCTGCGAGCCAGCACGTTAACTGATAGCTGTGTGTCTGCTAGCAGGCCTGTTGGCCCGTTGGTCCCCCGTCGGCCCGTTACTCTCCCTCTGCGAGTTAGCCCGTCGGGTTTCAGCTCGGAGGGCTCGCAGCTGTATCTCTGCCAGCCAGCCCGTTAACTGATAGCTGTGTGTCTGCTTGCAGGCCTGTTGGCACGTTGGTCTCCCTCTGCGAGTCAGACCACAGCTCTCCCTCTGCAAGCCGGTACGGTGCTGTGCTTTTGTGAGACAACGGCTCGTAGGTCTCCTCTGCGAGCTGAGCCCACGGGCCGCAGCTCTTTCCTCTGCGAGCTTGCCCGACGGCCCGCAGGTGTCCCTCTGCTAGCGGAACCACAGGTGACACTCTGCGAGCCGAAATTAGGAATATAAGGCGGCTCTAAAAAGAGCCCTTGTGTTTATTAGTTGGAGCTACATGTAAGTGCGAATGCACAGTCAGGTTAATCAGGAAAACTCGGTTTCCCTCATCTGTGAAGTGTACTCCATTACTTCTGTAGATATCAGCCATATCAAAACGTATGTTGTTGTTGTAGATCGACCCCATTCTATGGTCTCTGAGGTATGCAGACACAGCTTTGTTGACATTCTTCCTAGATTTTTCAATCTTATGCCAAAATTGGTTTGACCATTTCCACTTCTGTCTTTGGCATATATTGGAATATACAAAGACAGTTTGAGGCAAAAGTAACATCAATTGTCCAAAGGTGTCCTTCATAAGCATTTCCAAACCTACTCCCAGTCAATGTGCCTAGGTCGTTACTCACCACAGTGCACAATCATGAGATCAGGGTGTTGGAGATGCAAACAGGTTTTAACCAAAGGGAGCAATTGGTGCCACTTCAATTCTCTCTGTGCAAACCATTTAATGTGCACATTTTGTAAACCTAGGTCTAAGTCAATACATCTCTGTTCTGCATACCTCTTGCACCAGAAAATATAGCTATGTCCTACAATCCACACTAGCATTTTGAAGATATGGCTAGAAGATATGGATAAATGTCTGTAGCTCATGCAGTCTGTTCGTAGAATGAGAAGATATGTTTAAACATGGGGAACTACTTTTTTTTCACATACAAAACGTTAACCGATTGGGAGATGAAATGTATTGTGTCCTAAAAAGTAGGGTGTATATTAGTTTTGATGAAAAGCATCTTTGTGATTGGTTAATAAAAAGCAGTTTATACGTGGAGTACATATTATAGGATGAAATTTGCTCAGCTCAACCACACCTGCTAATTGTATTTGGAAGGTGCAGTTCAAACTTGAAAGAATGGTGAACTTTTGACCTCCACGTGCCGTTAAATGTTGGAGAAAATGTTGCAACAACAAAAATCGGTAGGTTTAAAAAATGATGAACTTTTAACCTGCACGTGTCGTAGAATGTTCTAGAAAGTGTTGATACAATACGCTGAACTTTTCACCTGTATGTGTCCTTCAAAAAACTGTTTATATGGAAAGTTCAAAAATAACCAATAAAGAGAGGTTTTGCAATCTAAAAAAATAAGGAACTATTCTGATTTGTCCTTTACATGTATTTATGTGTGGAGCAACAGGGAAATTGTGCCATTACTGGTTCCATTCTTGATGAAAGCGGTGCATTACATGTACTGTGTGACAAGAAAAGAATTGCATGTGTTTGTGACATTTGAAATCTGCATACCAACTAACGAAGGTAAATTAGAAATTAAGAAGGTGTGTTATGTGTTTTGTAGTAGTGGTTAAGTATTTGAGACGATATTTTTAACTTTGAAAGTAGTTTTTATTTCTAAATAACATAGTGTTAGTAAAGTCTGGTGTTGTATTGGTTCTAAAATATGCATAATGTGTAACTAGTTGTTAAACAAGTACTTTATATATGTTTAGGAGTTTTTCACAAAGAAAAGGTGTAAGTTGTCATATGTAAGACTGTGGGCCATATTCTCAAGACCAGCGATAACATTATCGCCGCTTTAGAGGCAGTTTCCTGCCGCTAAAGCGGCGATAATGTTATCGCCATTCTTGTGAATATGGCCCTGTATGGTTTTGAAAATTCGATGTAGCGTTAATTTCGATTTGTATATCTATTCCGGCGAGATAAACAGAATGTCGCACGTTTGGAAATTATGTTCATGTGTTATTAACTTAACAGAGATGGAAAAAAAAGAAGAAAGTTTATATGCACAGTTTGTGGTCTCATTTTTTACACTGAGAGGTAGATTTCAATGTCAGTGAAGGCTGGTGTGGTACTGCGAGGCTTTGCATTTGGGTGTTCTTAGGAAATCTAAGTTGTTGGGGAGCGTTTCTTCAGAAGTCATTTTTTTACATATGTGAGAGATAAAAAATAAATGAAAAATGTTCTTTGTATATTTTCTGTACGATTTTGTTCACAGTGGTAAAGTAAATGTGATTATTAGTGATAGTAATTGTTACGGTGTGTTCCTATGCTGAATATACGCAGGTGTTTAAGTGGTCCGGGTGTTATCAGTTCTAGGCTCCGCCACCCCTTTGAGAGAGCCGCCAATTTTTTCATCCCAGTTAAAGCTGTTAATATACGTATAGTAAAGGGACGATACATAAAAAGTTTGGAATTACACCTTCATTTACTCTGTCTACCTTGCACCACCATTTTGTGCCCGCAGCAGTACTGTTTATAAAATAATCTAATACAGCTTTTTGTATTATAAAAATAGCACTTATAGGTTTATTGGCATATTGGTAGAATTTGTACTATATAAAAGAATGTTGCAATCAGTTTCAATGGTATAGAAATGCACTGTATTATGTAGGAAATATTACATATGCACCAGCCCCAGCACGACCCCCTGCACTGCCCGAACACCACTGCACTACCCTAAACCCTGAAACACCAGCCCCAGCAAGACCCCCTACACTGCCCGAACACCACTGCACTGCCCTAAACCCTGAAACACCAGCCCCAGCAAGACCCCCTACACTGCCCGAACACCACTGCACTGCCCTAAACCCTGAAACACCACCCCCAGCAAGACCCCCTACACTGCCCGAACACCACTGCGCTGCCCTAAACGCTGAAACATCAGCCCCAGCAAGACCCCCTACACTGCGCGAACACCATTGCACTGCCCTAAACCCTGAAACACCACCCCCAGCAAGACCCCCCACACTGCCCGAACACCACTGCACTAAACCCGGAAACACCAGTCCCAGCAAGACCACCTACACTGCCCGAACACCACTGCACTGCCCAAAACCCTGAAACACCACCCCCAGCACGACACCCTACACTGCCCGAACACCACTGCACTGCCCTAAACCCTGAAACACCACCCCCAGCACGACCCCTACACTGCCCGAACACCACTGCACTGCCCTAAACCCTGAAACACCACCCCCTGCACGACCCCCTACACTGCCCGAACACCACTGCACTGCCCTAAACCCTAAAACTCTACCCCCAGCATGACCCCTTACACTGCCCGAACCCCACTGCACTGCCCTAAACCCTGACTCACCACCCCTGCACGACCCCCTACACTGCCCGAACACCACTACACTGCCCTAAACCCAGAAACACCACCCCCAGCACGACCCCCTACACTGCCCAAACACCACTGCACTGCCCTAAACCCTGAAACACCACCCCCAGCACGACCCCCTACACTGCCCGAACACCACTGCACTGCCCTAAACCCTGAAACACTAGCCCCTGCACGACCCCTACACTGCCCGAACACCACTGCACTGCCCTAAACCCTGAAACACCACCTCCCAGCACGACCCCCTACACTGCCTGAACACCACTGCCCCTAAACCCTGAAACACCACCCCCAGCAATACCCCCTACACTGCCCGAATACCACTGCACTGCCCTAAAGCCTGAAACACCACCTCCAACACAACCCCCTACACTGCCTGAACACCATTGCTCTGCCCTAAACCCTGAAACACTGCCCCCAGCAAGACCCCCTACACTGCCCGAACACCACTGCACTGCCCTAAACCCTGAAACATCACCCCCAGCAAGACCCCCTACACTGCCCGAACACCACTGCTCCTAAACCCTGAAACACCATCCCCAGCACGACCCCCTACACTGCCCGAACACCACTGCACTGCCCTAAACCCTGAAACACCACCCCCAGCACGACCCCCTACACTGCCCGAACACCACTGCTCTGCCCAAAACACTGAAACACCAGCCCCAGCATGACCCCCTACACTGCCCGAACACCACTGCACTGCCCTAAACCCTGAAACACCAGCCCCAGCACGAACCCCCTACACTGCCCGAACACCACTGCACTACCCTAAACCCTGAAACACCACCCCCAGCACGACCCCCTACACTGCCCGAGCACCACTGCCTGCACTGCCCTAAACCCTGAAACACCAGCCCCAGCACGACCCCCTACACTGCCTGAACACCACTGCACTGCCCTAAACCCTGAAACACCATCCCCAGCACGACCCCCTACACTGCACGAACACCACTGCACTGCCCTAAACCCTGAAACACCAGCCCCAGCATGACCCCCTACACTGCCCGAACACCACTGCACTGCCCTAAACCGTGAAACACTAGCCCCAGCACGACCCCCTACACTGCCAGAACACCATTGCACTGCCCTAAACCCTGAAACACCAGCCCCAGCACAACCCCCTACACTGCCCGAACACCACTGCACTGCCCTAAACCCTGAAACACCACCCCGTGCACGACCCCCTACACTGCCCGAACACCACTGCACTGCCCTAAACCCTGAAACACCACCCCCAGCACGACACCCTACACTGCCCGAACACCACTGCACTGCCTTAAACCCTGAAACATCACCCCCAGCAAGACCCCCTACACTGCCCGAACACCACTGCCCTAAACCCTGAAACACCACCCCCAGCAAGACCCCCTACACTGCCCGAACACCACTGCACTGCCCTAAACCCTGAAACACCAGCCCCAGCACGACCCCCTACATTGCCCGAACACCACTGCACTGCCCTAAACCCTGAAACACCACCCCCTGCATGACCCACTACACTGCCCGAACACCACTGCACTGCCCTAAACCCTGAAACACCATTCCCCCTGCACGACCCCCTACTCTGCCCGAACACTACTGCACTGGCCTAAACCCTGAAACACCATCCCCAGCACGACCCCCTACACTGCACGAACACCCCTGCACTGCCCTAAACCCTGAAACACTACCCCCAGCAAGACCCCCTACACTGCCCGAACACCACTGCACTGCCCTAAACCCTGAAACATCACCCCCAGCAAGACCCCCTACACTGCCCGAACACCACTGCCCTAAACCCTGAAACACCACCCCCAGCAAGACCCCCTACACTGCCCGAACACCACTGCACTGCCCTAAACCCTGAAACACCAGCCCCAGCACGACCCCCTACATTGCCCGAACACCACTGCACTGCCCTAAACCCTGAAACACCACCCCCTGCATGACCCACTACACTGCCCGAACACCACTGCACTGCCCTAAACCCTGAAACACCACCCCCAGCACGACCCCCTACACTGCCCGAACACCATTGCACTGCCCTAAACCCTGAAACACCACCCCCTGCACGACCCCCTACACTGCCCGAACACTACTGCACTGCCCTAAACCCTGAAACACCGCCCCCAGCATGACCCCCTACACTGCACGAACACTACTGCACTGCCCTAAACCCTGAAACACTACCCCCAGCAAGACCCCCTACACTGCCCGAACACCACTGCACTGCCCTAAACCCTGAAACATCACCCCCAGCAAGACCCCCTACACTGCCCGAACACCACTGCCCTAAACCCTGAAACACCACCCCCAGCAAGACCCCCTACACTGCCCGAACAACACTGCAGTGCCCTAAACCCTAAAACACCACCCCCAGCACGACCCCCTACACTGCCCGAACACCACTGCTCTGCCCAAAACCCTGAAACACCAGCCCCAGCACGACCCCCTACACTGCCCGAACACCACTGCACTGCCCTAAACCCTGAAACACCACCCCCAGCACGACCCCCTACACTGCCCGAACACCACTGCACTGCCCTAAACCCTGAAACACCACCCCCAGCACGACCGCCTACACTGCCTGAAAACCACTGCACTGCCCTAAACCCTGAAACACCAGCCCCAGCACGACCCCCTACACTGCCCGAACACCACTGCACTGCCCTAAACCCTCAAACACCAGCCCCAGCACGACCCCCTACACTGCCCGAACACCACTGCACTACCCTAAACCCTGAAACACCAGCCCCAGCAAGACCCCCTACACTGCCCGAACACCACTGCACTGCCCTAAACCCTGAAACACCAGCCCCAGCAAGACCCCCTACACTGCCCGAACACCACTGCACTGCCCTAAACCCTGAAACACCACCCCCAGCAAGACCCCCTACACTGCCCGAACACCACTGCGCTGCCCTAAACGCTGAAACATCAGCCCCAGCAAAACCCCCTACACTGCGCGAACACCATTGCACTGCCCTAAACACTGAAACACCACCCCCAGCAAGACCCCCTACACTGCCCGAACACCACTGCACTAAACCCGGAAACACCAGCCCCAGCAAGACCACCTACACTGCCCGAACACCACTGCACTGCCCAAAACCCTGAAACACCACCCCCAGCACGACACCCTACACTGCCCGAACACCACTGCACTGCCCTAAACCCTGAAACACCACCCCCAGCACGACCCCTACACTGCCCGAGCACCACTGCACTGCCCTAAACCCTGAAACACCACCCCCCTGCACGACCCCCTATACTGCCCGAACACCACTGCACTGCCCTAAACCCTAAAACTCTACCCCCAGCATGACCCCCTACACTGCCCGAACACCACTGCACTGCCCTAAACCCTGACTCACCACCCCCTGCACGACCCCCTACACTGCCCGAACACCACTACACTGCCCTAAACCCAGAAACACCACCCCCAGCACGACCCCCTACACTGCCCAAACACCACTGCACTGCCCTAAACCCTGAAACACCACCCCCAGCACGACCCCCTACACTGCCCGAACACCACTGCACTGCCCTAAACCCTGAAACACCAGCCCCTGCACGACCCCCTACACTGCCCGAACACCATTGCACTGCCCTAAACCCTGAAACACCACCCCCAGCACGACCCCCTACACTGCCTGAACACCACTGCCCTAAACCCTGAAACACCACCCCCAGCAAGACCCCCTACACTGCCCGAATACCACTGCACTGCCCTAAAGCCTGAAACACCACCTCCAACACAACCCCCTACACTGCCTGAACACCATTGCTCTGCCCTAAACCCTGAAACACTGCCCCCAGCAAGACCCCCTACACTGCCCGAACACCACTGCACTGCCCTAAACCCTGAAACATCACCCCCAGCAAGACCCCCTACACTGCCCGAACACCACTGCCCTAAACCCTGAAACACCACCCCCAGCACGACCCCCTACACTACTCGAACACCACTGCACTGCCCTAAACCCTGAAACACCACCCCCAGCACGACCCCCTACACTGCCCGAACACCACTGCTCTGCCCAAAACACTGAAACACCAGCCCCAGCATGACCCCCTACACTGCCCGAACACCACTGCACTGCCCTAAACCCTGAAACACCAGCCCCAGCACGAACCCCTACACTGCCCGAACACAACTGCACTACCCTAAACCCAGAAACACCACCCCCAGCACGACCCCCTACACTGCCCGAGCACCACTGCCTGCACTGCCCTAAACCCTGAAACACCAGCCCCAGCACGACCCCCTACACTGCCTGAACACTACTGCACTGCCCTAAACCATGAAACACCATCCCCAGCACGACCCCCTACACTGCACGAACACCACTGCACTGCCCTAAACCCTGAAAAACTACCCCCAGCAAGACCCCCTACACTGCCCGAACACCACTGCACTGCCCTAAACCCTGAAACATCACCCCCAGCAAGACCCCCTACACTGCCCGAACACCACTGCCCTAAACCCTGAAACACCACCCCCAGCAAGACCCCCTACACTGCCCGAACACCACTGCACTGCCCTAAACCCTGAAACACCAGCCCCAGCACGACCCCCTACACTGCCCGAACACCACTGCACTGCCCTAAACCCTGAAACACCACCCCGTGCATGACCCCCTACACTGCCCGAACACCACTGCACTGCCCTAAACCCTGAAACACCAGCCCCAGCACGACCCCCTACACTGCCCGAACACCACTGCACTGCCCTAAACCCTGAAACACAACCCCCAGCACGACCCCCTACACTACCCGAACACCACTGCACTACCCTAAACCCTAAAATACTCCCCCAGCACGACCCCCTACACTACCCGAACACAACTGCACTGCCCTAAACCCTCAAACACTCCCCCAGCACGACCCCCTACACTACCCGAACACCACTGCACTGCCCTAAACCCTAAAACACTCCCCCAGCACGACCCCCTACACTGCCCGAACACCACTGCACTGCCCTAAACCCTAAAACACTCCCCCAGCATGACCCCCTACACTACCCAAACACCACTGCACTGCCCTAAACCCTAAAACACTCCCCCCAGCATGACCCCCTGCACGACCCAAACACCACTGCACTGCCCTAAACCCTGAAACACCACCCCCAGCAAGACCCCCTACACTGCCCGAACACCACTGCACTGCCCTAAACCCTGAAACACCACCCCCAGCACGACCCCCTACACTGCCCGAACACCACTGCACTACCCTAAACCCTAAAACACGACCTCCTACACTACACAAAGACCACTGCACTACCCTAAACCCTAAAACACTACCCCCAGCACGACCCCCTACACTACACAAACACCACTGCACTACCCTAAACCCTAAAACACTACCCCCTACACTACACAAACACCACTGCACTACCCTAAACCCTAAAACAATACCCCCAGCACGAACCCCTACACTACCCAAACACCACTGCACTACCCTAAACCCTAAAACACTACCCCCAGCAGTACCCCCTACACTACCCAAACACCATTGCACTACCCTAAACCCTAAAACACTACCCCCAGCAGTACCCCCTACACTACCCAAACACCACTGCACTACCCTAAACCCTAAACCACTACCCCCAGCACGACCCCCTACACTACCCAAACACCACTGCACTACCCTAAACCCTAAAACACTACCCCCAGCACAACCCCCTACACTACCCAAACACCACTGTAATACCCTAAACCCTAAAACACTCCCCCAGCACGACTCCCTACACTATCCAAACACCACTGCACTACCCTAAACCCTAAATCTACCCCCAGCATGACCCCCTACACTACACAAACACCACTGCACTACCCTAAACCCTAAAACACTACCCCCAGCACGACCCCCTTCACTACCTAAACACAACTACACAATTTGTTACAGGCGTTGCAACGCAGGCCTGTGGTGCTTACTGGAAGTACTTGGTGGGCTAGTTGGGCCCCAGGGACCCTCAGGATTCAAGGTGACCTAATCCCCCAACTTAAAACGCGCCACGGGGCGCGTTTGCACAGTGGTGAAGGGAGGGGGGCGGGGCCTCAGGTGACATGTGCGCAAACACGCCCCCTTGAATCCTGAGGGACCCTGGGGCCAACTAGCCCACCAGGTACCTTCAGTAAGCACAACAGAGTTGCGTTGCAGAGAGGTGAAAAAAGGTGCGTGGCCTCGGAACGCCTCTCTGCAACTCAGCTCTGTGGTCCTAACTGTAGGTACCTGGGGGGCTAGATGGGCCCCAGGGACCCTCAGGATTCAAGGGGACTTAATCCCGCAACTTAAAACGCGCCACGGGGCGCGTTTGCACACGCGTTTTAAGAGGTAGTTTTAATCCCCCTGCCCTATTATGTACTAGGGACTTACAGAGGAGGTCATGCTAATCACAGGGGTACCCCAACGCATAGTGTTCCCTAGTGTATGTAGGTGTTTTCACTGTATTCTAAGTGTCTTTTAGCATAGCACTGACTCTGGTTAGTCAGAGTCAGTTACCACCAGTACCCGTCTGAAAAAGTTGTGGGCACAGGATGATTTTGCAACATGGCCTCTTTCTGCTCCTCTGTTGGTTCTTTCTGCACATCTTTTGCTTCTTCCTGCACTTTTCTTCGTCTTTGTGGACTTCTGTTGCTTCTTTCTGCATTTCTTTTGCTTCTTTCTGCGCGTTTTTTCTTCTTTCTTCACATGTCCTACCTCTGTAGGCATAGTTAGAAACTAGCATTTAAAAAACCTTTGAAATTCACTTAAAAAATCATAGGTTTCAGGCACGTTATAGTTAGAAATTAGCATTTAAAAAACCTTTGAAATTCACTGAAAAAACCATAGGTTTCAGACACGTTATAGTTAGAAATTAGCATTTAAAAAACCTTTGAAATTCACTGAAAAAACCATAGGTTTTAGGGACAGTTATAGTTAGTTGGACATTTCACTCGTACAAAACCATAGAAATTCCCCCGTTATAGTTAGTTCAGCTAACTATAACTCGCGCCCCGCAATGCACTGCTGATGACGTCACATATTACATCACTCATGACATGGTCAGTGACATCACTGATGACATCACTGATGACATCTCAAATGACATCACTGATGACATCATCCATGTGATAATTTCATGCATCTTCTCACACCCTAATATAGCTTTTGATACACCCACTCTAAATTACAGACTGCCATTCTCAAAACCATACACACTCCAATACCAATAACTACATACCCACTCACTGATTCTTAGGTCTACACACACACATCTACTCACTCACCCGTACAGTCACTCATACTTACAGTCACTCAGTACAGGACTATCATATGCACTCATACACCTATATAAACACTCACACACCGCCACTCATCCATAGAGGTACTCACACACCTAGTCAGTCATGCAAAAAATTAATCACACACCCATTTACTCACCTATACAGTTATACACACACCAGCTCACTTACTCATACAAATACTAGCACATTCTTACGCTCTTATACAATAACTGATACAAGCACACACGCATCCATACAGCCACTCTCACAATCACACACTCTCACTTATAGCCATTTAAATACTCTAACACACATATATACTGCCTTTTACATATGTAGTTACTCGCACATGTACCACTGAGATATACATTCACTCACTAACACACCCATACACACACTCACCCACCCAAGCAGTCCATCACAGATGCACTCTTGAAATCATGCACCCAGTGAATCACCCACTCACACATCTATGTACAGAGTCACACACACCCCACCCACACAAACACTCAGGCAGCCATACAGATACTCAGAGAACCAATCAATAACCCATATAGACACTCATGTAGCTATTCGCAAATCCATGCATCCACTTACACACCAACAAACAGACGGATACAGACATTCACACAGTTTAGTCACTAACCCATGCATTCAGTAAGATACGTTTAATCACTCACTTGTAGAGTCAGTCACGCACGTACTAAATCATCCATTCAGACACTTAAACACCCACTCATTCTTCAATACGCCTTTCCCTATATATATTAAACATATTTAAACTTTACAGAAACACACAGTCACTGGATGATGTCATCAGTGATTTCATTTGAGATGTCATCAGTGATGTCATCAGTGATGTCACTGACCATGTCATGAGTGATGTAATATGTGACGTCATCAGCAGTGCATTGCGGGGCGCGAGTTATAGTTAGCTGAACTAACTATAACGGGGGAATTTCTATGGTTTTGTACGAGTGAAATGTCCAACTAACTATAACTGTCCCTAAAACCTATGGTTTTTTCAGTGAATATAT
>CAWUFW010032285.1:0-14160 GCA_963921515.1 Calotriton arnoldi | reverse complement strand
GCCTGTGTCATGGCATTAGACTCCCTAAGAGTGATCCTGCAGGTGAGTGACATGTGCCACATGCACCCCATTGTGGCATTGACTATCAGGACATGGGTGCATCATGGTGTCTGGTGCTGGTATGCATCACATGCATTTCAAAATAGACTCTGGCCATCCCTTTATCCGGACACCTGTACTGACTCAGTGGCAAGAGATGTGATGTGTGCATGTTCACATACTTCACCGTGTTCTCTGCAATGTCCAACTACTGTGTTGGTGGTGCATGTGTCCACACTGGGGTATTGCCATCCGACAGGCACCAGACAGATGGGTGCAAGGCCAGGAGGGATGTGAGTGCCATGGTTGACCATCAGACTGACAATTGGCTTCTCCTACTCTGTATGAGCACTTTTGGCAATGTTCAACTGAGGATGCCAGGGCTTGCTCTGTAATGTGCTGTACTTACTGTGGTGTGTGCGGTCAGTGCAGGTGACTGATGTTTGTCTGTTTCCCTAATTGTTTGCAGATACATCCACGGCCACAGGAGGGGACAGCTCCACGGACCAGGAGGAGCCGCAGAGCCAGACTGGGTCTGCAGCCGAGGAGTGGTCGGAGGGACCCAGTGGCACAGAGGGCGAGGGGAGCCACACCGAGGAGTCCTCAGCACCATCCACCTCAGATGAGGACCACAGCAGCTCGGAGGCTGACTCCCTTGTGGAGGCGGGTTTCAGCAGCCACCACACCCCAGCTAGTATTGCTGTCCCTGCCACCACCACCACCACCACCACCGCCCTCCCATCGGCTCCCATTCCAGAGGTCTGTGGAGGCTCCCGTGTTCGGGAGCATGTCTCCTTCATGCCAGGCACCGCACCCCCTGCCCCTGTGTCCCCTGCTGCCCTGAGTGAGGAGTCTGTGTACCTACTTCGCCAGCTCCATGTAGGGCAGACAGCAATGCTGAGTGTCCTCCATGCCCACACCACTCTGTTGACACAGCTGGTGTCGTTCATGGAGGGCATCTCATCGGGCATGTCTGCCCTACAGAGGAGCAATAGGTCCATGGACTCCTCCCTGACAGCAGCAGTGTCCCTCCTCCAACAGTCCCTCACCCCTCCTACCTCTGCCCCATCCACACTTCCTGGCACCCTACCTGTCCCAAGCACATGCACACCTGCACAATCACCCAAACACACAGACACGAGCACCACAGGAACACCCAAAACAAAAACAAAACATGCACGCAGGCATCCTCAGGGGACTGATACCACACCCACAGGGGATGGGGAACAGACACACACACAGGCATCCACAGTCACACCGCAGTCCTCCGATACCTCTCCCTCCAAGACCCCTTCCCTTGCCTCACCTGCAACCCCACCTACGAAGCAGCTCTTCCTCTGTGACCTCGGCCTCTTCCCCTCCGATCCAGCTGATCCAGCATACAGGGGGAAGAGGAAGTCCACCCACACAGAGGGGAGTGCCCCTCACCCCCGGACACCCTCCCCCAGGCACAGACAGACTGTGGCCCCCATCCGCAAGTCCCCCCGGACCAAGAAGAGCAAGACCCCGCCGCCGCCCTGCAGCTCAACCACCAAGTCTCCTTCCTCCATCCCTCAGGCCCCCACTCCACAGGTTCCCCCACCACACCCTGCCCCAGGTACAACCACCCACAGATACACCATCCCCAAAATGATCTGGCCTTCTCCCCTACCACTTGCTCTTCCAGCACCACACCCCCCGCTGCACATGTTTGTGCCACTGGTGTGAAGACCGTGTCCTCCCCTCTGTCCTGCCCACCTTACCTGAACCCCATTCTACTCCCCTGGAGATAGGCACTGCAGTGGAGTCCACTACCACCCCGTCTGACTTGGGCACTGCAGTGGGGAACCTGTCCACTCCATCTGACCAGCCCACTGCAGTCGTGCCGGCACCCACACCATCAGACTCATGCCCCCCAGTTGTGCCGGCACACACCATGTCAGACACCTCCACTGCAGTTGTCAGTGACTCTCCAGCCCCCACCACCCCTTCCCTGCCTCCTTCTGGTGAGCCCTGATCCTGTCCCTGCGGTGCCTGGCCTGGCCTGCCCCCCCGTATGCCCCTCCGAGGGGAATGTCCCTGGTGTGCAGCAGTGCAGGCATACAAAGGGTGACATCTGCCACTGTCACCCTGTTTGGACTTGGATAATGGACTGGCCATTGGCCTTTGTGTTTGTTCTGGACTTTCACTTTTAAACACACATTTGCTGAATAAAGCTCCTTTCTGTTCTCTAGTGGTTTTGCTTCTGATGTACATGATGTTGATGATGCTAACCATGCCCTTGCTGCAGTGATGGTGATTTTTGATATCAGGAAAATGAAGTGTTACTGTGCAGGACCCCATGTGGTCCAAGGGGAATGTGTCCTATACTGGTGTGTATCCATGTCATCCTTTGCAGCAATATGAGGGTGTCATGTTTTCAATATTTGGCAATGGGATTTCCTACTTTTATTTGCAATATCACATCTGTGGCTTACACCCCTGCACATCTGTTGTGCTTGCCATTGTTCAATTTGTCTATTTCCATGACCGTGTGACCATCTCCACTGGACATGCAAGTTTGGACATCAATGGGGAAGGACTCATCTGTGTTATCAGTGCAACTTGCTATACATGTGTGTTGGATCCGTGCAGATGATTTCGGTGACACTCCCATGACCAGGCTGATGTGACGGGAGCCTTCATTTTGTGCTAATTGTTGACTGAGTGACCAGGTGTTCTGCTGACATGATAGAGCCCTACAGAGACAACGTATGGCACAGCTTTCCTTACACAGGAGTGGAGTCCCCTCATGGCAGTGTGTAATTCCGTGACATTGCCTGGGCCCAAGGTGTGTGTTGTGTGAGCATGTCTGTGTGTGTTCACTTCCATTTTGCTAGGCAGGCTGGGATCCCTAGTGATGTTCCTGTTTGTAATGCTTGCTGAGTTGACCTATGTTCCCCCAAAGTCTTCTCCCTGGGTTCTCTGGGATGTGGGTGCATGGCACATTACTGGTCATCAGGGTGTCACCCATAGGTGTGTTTGCTGTCAGGGCTGAGTTTGTGGGCAAACGCAGATGAGACACAGTCAGGATTCCCCTTGGCACTTGTTGGTTACACCAGTCATGTAATTTACAGTTTGTGTTAGCTTTCAGTGATTGTGACACGTTGTGTGTGTGACTGCTGCCACTCCTCAGGGTCAGAGCTGCAATGTTGGAAGTTGTCTATGTGTGTTCTTTGTGGGTGACCTTGGCTTCTTCATTGGTGTGTGACTGTGGCCGGGGTCCCATTGGTTGGTGTGGATTTGACGTCATGCCCATGTACGGCGTACTGTGCAGTGTGTCAGACATTCATGAGTCTTGTTGACTGGCCATGTGTGATGGGTTTCTGCACCTTAGTTCCCACCACCACCCCTGGGATTGTCATGGGTGCATGTGCAATGTCACCAGTCCATGTGAGCTTCACTGCTGCACATTGGTGGTGTAGTGTAGCTCCTATTTCCCTAATAGGCTCTGCGCATTGGAATAATATATCCTATAGGTTTGACATAGGACTAAGGTCAGTATGTCCCTATCGAGTATATTAAACTTAATTACTTGTGCCAGCTAGCTCAGAGGCCACTAGAAACTCCTTGACAACAAGAAGTGAGTAGTTTCTGGCAGCCGCAAAACATGACCACTATGTTTCCCTTTAGAATCAGAACGTGTCCCAGAGTCGTGGAAACAATAGATAACTATTTCACTCAGCTCAATCGTGCATGCTTAGTTTTCTCCAAGTTACACAGAAAGAAATAGACGGGCGTTTTCAATAAAAGATTTATTGAACAGTCTTGTTTCTGGTGTAAGTTAAATGTGCTGTTACGATCACAAGACAGTATGCGAGATAAATAATGTACAGTGTGAGCAGTAGAAATAAATAATACTGCGATAGCATTATCTTTTAGCACAGATGCTGTTACATAAATAACACAGACTAAAAATGCGAGTACTCATACGATGCGTTGCTAAGCTAGTTCTACCCCAATGTACCTAACCTAACCTAGGTGTAGGGAAAGGTATGAAGTAGGTGAAGTATTCCTTACTATGGTATACTAAGAGTATGTTAAGCCTAGTATGCCAAGAGTCCCTCTAGGTTCTTGTCAGCTCCATACCTGAAGAATGAGAGAGGTAGGAATCTCTTTGCCAGACTCGAACTCCAACACCCTGCAAGGGAAGTCAGATCACTGGAAGCTGGACTCTCTGCGTGCAGGGATGACAGCGTCTTCTCAGTGCGTCAGGCCGGGAAACGGGCTCCTCTGAAGTCGAGGTCTCCTCTAGTTTACAAGGGCTAGGGAAGGTATATTTATACCTGAGAGTACCTAGGAATGTTAGTATTGACGTGAGTCGGACAGCGAAAGGCGTCATGAATGAACCCCTAAGGAATAACGGTTCATGCATAATATATGAGTCCTTGAAGAAATCAATAGTCCTGGACTAGGGAAACTCCCGCAGCCTAAGGGTCTGTTCTTCATGTACTCGTTGTAGACGTTAGGGTGGACGGATGTCGGAGACCATGCCTGTATTTGGAGTGCATGGTTTAATGCCTAAATAAGGCCTGGGAATTTATGCCTATATAAGGGCAGGGCGAATTGTGCCTATATAAGGACATGATACTGGAAAGCCCGTTATGGACACCCTAAGAGGAATACAACACGCACTCCACTTTCGTGTATACGATAATACTAAAATGCTAAACATTTAAAATGCTAAACATAAAATGGAATACCGCATATTAAAAAAATATTTCTTAAAAGTATTAAAAAATATAGTAAAAAATGCAAAAGGTACTGTACATTTGAAGCAACAGCTTTTCATTTCAGGCATACAGTTTTGAAAATAAATGCAATTTGGAATGAAATAAGCAATAATATTTACATGTGACAAAAAAATGATCGATAAGTTGTTCAAAAATCAAAAGTCATTTTCATGTCATGAAAATCAATGAACTGTTTTAGACACACAAGATGACTAAGGGGCCGATTCCGATTCGGGCCGGAAAACGTACCGACCGACTCGGAGCCGGAATTCATTCCGACCGACACGTACCGGTGCAGCCCGACCCGCAAAGTACGATGAAATGCGTGCAAAATCCGACCGACTCGTACGGAACACAACACGAACGACCGAACCGCGCGGAAAACAGCTAACCGGCCGGAAAAGCACGCGAATCGAACCGACCGACACGCACCAGGAAGAATCCCGAACGAAACGTACCCGCAAACTCCGACTCGCCAAGTAAGATGCAACGCGTGGAAAACACGACCGAGTCGAAACGGAGCCCAAGCCGTACGACCGACAAGCATACAAAACTGCGAGCCAAAGCAACCCGATACACCGCGACCGACGCGTACGCAGCACAGAAAACAGCACAAACACAGCGTGAACGAATCGGAGAAGCTCGCACGAGACAACTGCAGGGTCCGACTCGGTCAGAAGAACGTCTCCTACATGCACAAAAAGTACAAAGGAAAAAACACACAAAAAAAGGCCAAACAAGCAATTACAAAGCCAATAAATACTGGGGGAAACAGGGAACAAAGACACACCCACAACTCCACCCATATAAAGGACACAAATCCCTACCATGATCCTTTGCAAATTCAAATGACCTGCCAGCACTCAACACCAACAGACAGCAACCACACACACACCCACAGCTCATCCATCACACAAGCCACACACCATCAGCACCTCAACAAATAGCACCCTCACATACACCCAGCAAAACACACACTCACACACCCTCACTTGCACACCCCCACACACATCACTCACCACCACCACCCATCACCATGCCCCCAAAGAAGAATCCAAAGTTCCTAGATAGTGAATTGGAAGTCCTGGTAGATGAGATCCTCCGGGTAGAGCCACAGCTGTTTGGTACACTGGTCCAACAGACCCCCATGTCGCAGAAAACCAAGATGTGGGAGAGGATCGTCGACAGGGTGAATGCACAATCACCATGTTTGCGCACAAAGGAAGACATCCAGAACAGGTGGTATGACGTGCGCAGGAGGGTCAGGGACCTACTTAAGAAGGACTACCTCTTGAGCCAACACACCGGCAGTGGCCCTCCTGCCAAACCAGTATACCTCAGGCCCTGGGAGGAGAAGGTGCGGGCCATCCTACCACCAGTGAGCGTATATGGACTAGAAAACATCCCAGAGCCTGGTGAGTACACAACAAATGTACACAATATTGTGCGACAATACACACACATCACTGTCAAGGGGATAGTCAAACCATGCACCCTTAGCAAATACACACCAACCAAAACAGAATCATCCCAAGATGTGTATGTCAGTCAGATAAACACAACACATGCCATCTCATAGTGATATGTAACTGTGTCATCACATGTACAAACACAACTACAAATACAGCTAGGCAGTGGCACAAATATAACTAACAAACACAGCCAGATATGTAGTCACCACCACAACACCACATCACAGGGAAGCCCACTGAAAGGAAGGAATCCTGTGTATGCTGGGCAACTCAGTGTAGCCAATAGCATCATGGGAGTTGTAGTCACAGATATTGCCCACACTCACAATGCGCCCATCAACACCACCATGAACCATGCTCACATCACAGGGAGTGGAAAACAACTGACAAGATGGCTGACACTGGCTACTGCTGTGGGGAGCACAAGGCCCTGCTGGCAACTGTGCACCAACCAACAGCAGGACACCACTGACTGACATCCTGAAAGACAACTTGCACTCCCTGCAATGGAAGCACGTTCCATGGTGGAATATCTGGCTGGGTGGGAAGGAGGACTGACAGCACTGACCATAGTTACCAGCAGCTCCACACACACACACCCCTAACACAAACTCCACACAACTCACCTGGGAGAATGCATTGCCACACACTCTAATTAAATATCCCACAAAGAACCACCACCCTGGGTTATACTGTGTGAAGCACAGGGGCACACATGGGACTTGTAGCCAAACTAACCCCAGGATAACACTGTCAGCCATCTTGTCAGCACAGGCACACAACCCCACAGGGAAGCAAAGTCAAAAGGAAGGAAGCATGGGCATGCTGGGAAGGGGGTGGAGGCAATAGCATGATGGGAGTGGTAGTCACAGCCCAACATCCCCCACCCACATGGCCCAGCAAGCTCACATCCAAGCATGCACACCTCACAGGGAGTGAAAAGCCACTTCAAAGATGGCTGACACTGGTGCTCAGTTGTGGGAGCACATGGCCCTGCTGGGAACTGGGCACCAACCAACAGCAGGACACCACTGTCAGCCATCTTGCCATTGCTGTCACACTCACACACAGTGAAGTCCACTCAAAAGGAAGGAAGTATGGGCATGCTGGGAAGGGCGGTGGAGGCAATAGCATGATGGGAGTGGTAGTCACAGATATTGGTCACCCTCACAATTGTCCCATCAACACCACCCTGAACCATGCGCACATCACAGGGAGTGAAAAGCCACTTCAAAGATGTCTGACACTGGTGCTATGTTGTGGGGAGCACATGGCCCTGCTGGGAACTGGGCACCAACCAACAGCAGGACACCACTGTCAGCCATCTTGCCATTGCTGTCACACTCACACACAGTGAAGTACACTCAAAAGGAAGGAAGTATGTGCATGCTGGGAAGGGGGGTGGAGGTAATAGCATGATGGGAGTGGCAGTCACAGATATTGGTCACCCCCACAACTGTCCCATCAACACCACCCTGAACCATGCGCACATCACAGGGAGTGGAAAAGAACTGACAAGATGGCTGACACTGGGTTCTGCTGTGGGGAGCACAAGGCCCTGCTGGCAACTGTGCACCAACCAACAGCAGGACACCACTGACTGACATCCTGAAAGCCAACTCGCACTCCATGCAATGGAAGCACGTTCCTAGGTGGGATATCTGGCTTGGTGGGAAGGAGGACTGACAGCACTGACCATAGTTACCAGCTGCTTTTCTCACACACACCCTTAACACAAACTCCACACAACTCACCTGGGAGAATGCATTGCCACACACTCTAATTAAATATCCCACAAAGAACCACCACCCTGGGTTATGCTGTGTGAAGCACAGGGGCACACATGGGACTTGTAGCCAAACTAACCCCAGGATAACACTGTCAGCCATCTTGTCAGCACAGGCACACAACCCCACAGGGAAGCAGAGTCAAAAGGAAGGAAGCATGGGCATGCTGGGTAGGGGGTGGAGGCAATAGCATGATGGGAGTGGTAGTCACAGCCCAACATCCCCCACCCACATGGCCCAGCAAGCTCACACCCAAGCATGCACACCTCACAGGGAGTGAAAAGCCACTTCAAAGATGGCTGACACTGGTGCTCAGTTGTGGGGAGCACATGGCCCTGCTGGGAACTGGGCACCAACCAACAGCAGGACACCACTGTCAGCCATCTTGCCATTGCTGTCACACTCACACACAGTGAAGTACACTCAAAAGGAAGGAAGTATGTGCATGCTGGGAAGGGGGGTGGAGGTAATAGCATGATGGGAGTGGCAGTCACAGATATTGGTCACCCCCACAACTGTCCCATCAACACCACCCTGAATCATGCGCACATCACAGGGAGTGGAAAAGAACTGACAAGATGGCTGACACTGGGTACTGCTGTGGGGAGCACAAGGCCCTGCTGGCAACTGTGCACCAACCAACAGCAGGACACCACTGACTGACATCCTGAAAGACAACTTGCACTCCCTGCAATGGAAGCACGTTCCATGGTGGAATATCTGGCTGGGTGGGAAGGAGGACTGACAGCACTGACCATAGTTACCAGCAGCTCCACTCACACATACCCCCTAACACAAACTCCACACAACTCACCTGGGAGAATGCATTGCCTCACACTCTAATCAAATATCCCACAAAGAACCACAACCGTGGGTCATGCTGTGTGAAGCACAGGGACACACATGGGACTTGTAGCCAAACTAACCCCAGGATAACACTGTCAGCCATCTTGTCAGCACAGGCACACAACCCCACAGGGAAGCAGAGTCAAAAGGAAGGAAGCATGGGCATGCTGGGAAGGGGGTTGGAGGCAATAGCATGATGGGAGTGGCAGTCACAGATATTGGTCACCCCCACAACTGTCCCATCAACACCACCCTGAACCATGCGCACATCACAGGGAGTGGAAAAGAACTGACAAGATGGCTGACACTGGGTACTGCTGTGGGGAGCACAAGGCCCTGCTGGGAACTGGGCACCAACCAACAGCAGGACACCACTCACTGACATCCTGAGAGTCAACCTGAACCCACTGCAAGGGTGGCATGCTTCATGGTGGGATAACTGGGCTGGGGGAGAAGGAGGGCCGGATGTCAACCAAATACAACCAATGCAGACCATGTACACACCCCAACATTCATATTGAAATGCTCAAAGTATGCAGGACAATGTGCTACACCAATATCAACCTCTGACTGTGACAACTTAGGACAATGCAATGTACAGGCCCGCATCCAGAGGTACAGTCACAACTGTCAGGTGTGTCAACCATTGATGCCTGCTGAAACATAACATACATTGTGTGTGTCTCCCAAAAACAGGTGATGATGAGGACACAGCAGCAGACGCTGAGGAGTCCCCGTCCCAGACTCAAGGGGAAACGGAGCTCACTGGTGTGGAAAAGCCTCTGCCCTCCTCGGATGACGAAGACCTACCTGGCACCTCCGGAGCGAGTCATCATGCAGCACCAGCAGGACCACCAGTAGCACCCACCCCTCCAACGACTGTCAACACACATACCACCCCTGCCGACATGGAAAGACCAAGGAGCACCACCACCACCAGCACAGGGACCCTGGACCAACGTGGGGCCATGGACACCAACACCACCAACAACCCCCAAGGGGGCCCAGGGTCACCTGTGCGTGCCACCTCAGGTACTGCACGTGTCGCCAGGGTTGGTGGGAGGGGTGGGAGACATAGGTCACTGATCGCAGAGGGGTCTGGACTGCATGATGACCCACAACTGGCACGCATAGCCGATGTGTACCAGTCCAGCACCGGAGAGCTCAGCCAGGAAGTGGGGCTCCTCAGGGACATTAAACAGCAGCAGGCTGCCCATCATGCCCGCTTGGACTCACACATGTCCCGCGTGGAGTCCAAGTGGGACACACTGCAAGAGATGACGGCGGTGCATAGGGACATATTACAATGCCTCCGCCAGATGAGCAGCAACCAGTCAACACCTCCCTGTGTGCCCACAACATCTGGTGCTGAAACAACTGCGAGTAATCAGACAAGCGAAGATCCCCTACCTATTTCTTTAATAATATGCTAAGCGTCATGTGATATATGTAAGAGAACAGTGCTGTAAGAAGGAAGGCAAAAATATAACAAAATAGATTTTATTTTTTCAGTAAAAAGACAAAATTACAAATATGATACAGAAATATATTTTTTTAGAATAATTATTAAATAAATACATATGCATTGATCCACCACTCAAACAACAACTCACAGATACACACATACTACCATACTTCAATCATACTAACAACTGACCTATATATACTAACTAAAGCAAAACACCTAAACAGTAAATGATAAACTGTTCGATAGATATCATGTATCTGATAAACAACATTCAACTGATCATAAATGTATCACAAACGCCGACGCGCGTTTCGGTGTACAGGCCAAGTGTGGCGAAACACCTTCATCAGGGCGTGGATACCACGACAGGGGAGTGGTGAAAAGATATTTTTCAGTGGGTTGAAGAGCTGACCAGTAGGGCGTAATTTAAATACGAAGTTCCGCGGGAAAAAGGCTGACTTGAGATGATAAGATTCAAATAACATGCAGAGTTTCTGGAGTCCGATATTAGGTGCCAAGTATAAAGACGCTGTGGGCAGGAAAAGACTCGTATTTCCCAAAGCGTTGATTTTTAATAAAGCACTAAGTGGTTGCTCGAGGATCAAAGAATCACCAATCCAGCAGACTAAGATGTCACGGAACTCCGAAAAGACCCGTTGGGCTTCACCCGCTCAGGATAGGGCAGAGTTGACTTGAATGGAGCTGGTCATGACGGCGACATGATGGTCGTTTCTAAGAGGCTGAAACAACTGCAACTGCCACAGGGAGGGAGGATGACTCTGGCGGAGACTCCCCTGCACCGCAGCAGCCTGCACTTGAGGGTCCCCCCCCCCCCAAGAAGAGGGGCCGTCCGAGGAGGGGCAAGTGAGAGGCTGATGGCCATGTGCAACCCCCAGGAAGCCAAAACCTGTTCTGGATAATCACCTTTGTGCGCAAACTGTTCGCCCTGTTGACTTCAACACAACTCTCCCACATGACATGGGGAGCTCAAGTTGGACCAATGTCTCAGATGACTGTGGACTTTACTCTGGACATTTCTGCTACCAGGACTTCCAAATCATCTAGGAACTTTGGATTACAATCACAATGTACAGCACCCACCATCCTGTGCACTATACTCACACATGTATGTCAATAAACTCACTAATACACCATACTTGCCTCTGTTGTGATTCCTACGTTGTCTCTGAAGTGGCGATGATGATCTGGGAAATGACACTGTGCATGCTAACTGCTACAGCAAGTACAACACCGGCATGTGAGTCATGGCGACGTCACACATATGAGGGAGGCACACCACCAGGGCTACACAACACATACACACCATGGCCATCTGACTCATCGCCTACACTGATGTTGCCAGCAAATACAGTGGAATGCACAGACACCACACCTATGCACAGTCTGTGTTAACTAGCCCACAGGTGCAGTAAGCAAATGTCAGTCAGATGTGTGACCACAGACAACGCACATCCCAAAGTGAAGCACAGGTTCATTACACATTTGCAACATGTTGTTTCCACTACAGATGCAAGGTAATCCCACGTGGCAGTGGCCACACAGTACCCAATTGTAGAAGAAATAAAGTCCAGGGGTGTGGGGCACATCACCTGTAGGGAAACGACTGCTTCCACCCTGGAAGTTGAACCATGGTGTCGGGGGATCCGAGTGGACCAAACAACTCTGAAAGCACCCTGTGAAGGACAGACATGACACACAGTCAAAAGCACTGAAGAACAGGACAGAACTGCAATACTCATGCCCAATACATGTCACAAGATACCTAAACAAAACCAAGTTAGCATGTCAACACTGTTGGGGAGTACAGACTACCTGTAAGGACACATTGCTGCACGCATCCAGTCAAGTAGCACATGGCCACACTCAAACAGCAACAGAGCACCACCAACACATATCATGCTAACTCAAATCATTGACATGACACCTCTGGATACTCACAATCAGCTGAAGAAGTTGTTGATGAGCTGTGTGCGGACATCACCATCATCATCATCATCATCATCATCACTGGCATCGTGGCCCAGGCCAGGATCCTCCACAGGTGGCGGATGTTGGTCATCGTCATCCAGGATGAGAGGCAACTCCTTCCGCACTGCCAGGTTGTGTAGCATGCAGCAGACGATGAAAATCTTGCACACCTTTGCAGGGGCATATGGGAGGGCTCCTCCTGTCTTGTCCAGGCAGCGAAAGCGGCTCTTCAGGAGACCAAATGTCCGCTCGATCACTCTCCTGGTCCGACCATGTGCCTCATTGTAGCACATCTGGGCTGGTGTCACAGGGTTCCTAAGGGGTGTCAGCAACCACGGCATGTTGGGGTATCCGGAGTCACCTACATACAGACAATTGCACATTAGCTGAGTTGGGTAAAGAGGGTGGAATACAACATTGCAGAGCACACACAATGGTACAAAGTCAGTACACACCGACAAGCCAGGCACGCTGGTTCGGCATTTGTGACATCATCCTCGGGATGCGACTACTCCTCATCAAGTAGGCATTGTGTGCAGAACCGGGGAAACGTGCACACACATGTGAGATGGTCATATCTGCAAGACATACCACCAGAGCATTGATAGAATGGTAATGTTTACGGTTCCTGTATGCCTGCTCATGTGCCTGTGGTGGTACCAATGCCACATGTGTCCCATCAATGGAGCCAATGACATGTGGCATCCTCCCCAGGGCATAGAAGTCACTCTTGACGTCAGTGAGTTGTTGACGTTTAGGGAAATAGATGTACTGGTTCAGGTATCTCAACATTGCCTCCAAAATATCGCGTAGCACACGGCTGAACATGGTCTGTGACATCCCACCAGCAGACGCCACAGTGTGTTGAAAGGTACCGGTGGCAAAGAAGTGTAGGGCTGCCATCACCTTCACCTTGGGGGTCAGCGCTGTAGGGTATGTCCGGCCAGGTTGCAAATGTGGGGCCAAACGCACCGTCAATTCCTCAATCAGCGGCCTGTTGAAGCTGTACCATTGGATGCAGTCACGTTCGACCATCGTCGCAAGGTCAGGGAAAGGTCTATGGACAGCTGGTGCCCTGCAGTGCATAGGTGAAGAAAGAAAGATTGTCAGTCACCCCACATATGTGGCATTGACCATACTCAATATCACATGATACATCATTATGAGACACAAGTACATGATGTGTGCAGTTCCGTAAGGACATGTATGGCACCTACATGGCCAACATCTAACATCACAGTTCAACAAGTGGCATCAACAAGTCCCAGGTTGTGCCATGGGATATCATGAGGCCGTGTCACAGTTCCCATCTCCTGCTGCCACGTTCCAAACACACCCCACAGTGACATGTGAGGACAGATGTGCCCCAGGCATCACAGCTCATCGACAGGTAGATTCCCAAGGACCCTGTATTGCCACATGGACACTGGCATGACATGGTGTATCATAAATACACCACAGCAAAACAACCATGACCCCCACAGGTAGTGGTCCCTGTTGCCTCGGCAGGACAGACATGGACGTCTGTGACACACACACGCACAACATCAAAGTCCATGCACAAACAACGTGGATGTGGAGACTGTCTCCCATTGTGCACATGGAATCAGAGACATTGTAAACACAACATGCACACAGACTGTGGAGGACCATCACTATTGTGGCAATGGGTCACCCTGGGACGTACATACCGTCCCACATGGGACTCAGGGGGTATGTGACATGACATACACATACACCACCGTGAAATGTGACCATGCCACATGCTCAGAAATGAACAGTTGCACATCACAGTGGTCATGTGCATG
>CAWUFW010032284.1:0-14160 GCA_963921515.1 Calotriton arnoldi | reverse complement strand
GCTTTCACCCTTGCTCTTTCAAATCTTGTTCCTTCTTCTTTCTTCGGCATTTTCTTTGGTTTCTCTTTCTGTACCCCCCCCTTGTTGTGCAGCACCTTCTTACTTCTTCATCTCCTTTCGCCCCTTTTCTTGCATTTCTTTTCGTTGTTGCACTTTCTTTGCTTTTTGTAGACCGATCTGTTTTTGTGCACTTGGTGTTGCTTTTCATAATTTTTGTTTTCGTACTTCACGTTTATTTTTCTTTAACTCTTTCGGCGCTTTTCACGTTTTCAGGCATTTCTCTGTTGCCACTTTCGGCTCTTCTTAATCATTCTCCACCCTCTTACTTTCCTTTTCTGCACCCACGTGCCTCTTTCTGCACCCCTCTTCCCTCTTTCTGCACCCCTCTTGCCTCTTTCTGCACCTCTGTTGCTTCTTTCTGCACTTCTCTTGTTTCTTTCTGCACCTCTCTTGCTTGTTTCTGCACCCCTCATGCCTCTTTCTGCTCCCATCTTCCCCCTTTTTGTATCTCTGTTGCTTCTTTCTGCACTTCTCTTGCCTCTTTCTTCACCCCTCATCCCTCTTTCTGCACCTCTGTTGCTTCTTTCTGCACTTCTCTTGCTTCTTTCTGCACCTCTCTTGCTTCTTTCTGTACCCCTCTTCCCTATTTCTGCACCCTTCTTGGCTCTTTCTGTATCTCTGTTCCTTCTTTCTTCACTTCTTTTGATTCTTTCTGCTCCTTTCTTGGTTCTTTGTACACCCCTCTTGCCTCTTTCTCTTCCCCTCTTCTGCATCTCTGTTGCTTCTTTCCGCACCTCTCTTCCATCTTTCACCACCCCTCTTCCTTCTTTCTGCACCCCTGTTACTTCTTCCTGCACTTCTCTTGCTTCTTCCTGCACCCCTTGTGCCTCTTTTTTCACTCCTCTTCCCCATTTCTGCATCTCTGTTGTTCCTATCTGCACTTCTCTTGCCTCTTTCTGCACCCATCTTGCCTCTTTCTGCACCTATGTTGCTTCTTTCTGCACTGCTTTTGTTTCTTTCTGCACCTCTCTTTCTTCTTTCTGTACCCCTCTTGCCTCTTTCTCCACGCTTCTTCCCCCTTTCTGCATCTCTGTTGCTTCTTTCTACACTTCTCTTGCTTCTTTCTCCACCTCTCTAGCTTCTTTCTGCAACCCTCGTTCCTCTTTCTGCACCCTTCTTCCCTCTTTTTGCACCCCTCTTGCCTCTTTCTGCACCTCTGTTGCTTCTTTCTGCCCTTCTCTTGTTTCTTTCTGCACCTCTCTTGCTTCTTTCTGCACACCTCGTGCCTCTTTCTGCACCCATCTTGCCTCTTTCTGCACCTATGTTGCTTCTTTCTGCACTTCTTTTGTTTCTTTCTGCACCTCTCTTGCTTCTTTCTGTACCCCTCTTGCCTCTTTCTCCACGCTTCTTCCCCCTTTGTGCATCTCTGTTGCTACTTTCGGCTCTTCTCTTACTTCTTTCTCCACCTCTCTTGCTTCTTTCTGCACCCCTCGTGCCTCTTTCTGCACTACTCTTCCCTCTTTCTGCACCCCTCTTGCCTCTTTCTGCACCTCTGTTGCTTCTTTCTGCACTTCTCTTGTTTCTTTCTGCACCTCTCTTGCTTCTTTCTGCACCCCTCATGCCTCTTTCTGCTCCCATCTTCCCTCTTTCTGCACTCCTCTTGCCTCTTTCTGCACTTCTTTTGTTTCTTTCTGTACCTTTCTTGCTTCTTTCTGTATCACTCTTCCCTCTTTCTCCACCCCTCTTCCCCCTTTTTGTATCTCTGTTGCTTCTTTCTGCACTTCTCTTGCCTCTTTCTTCACCCCTCATCCCTCTTTCTGCACCTCTGTTGCTTCTTTCTGCACTTCTCTTGCTTCTTTATGCACCTCTCTTGCTTCTTTCTGTACCCCTTGTGCCTCTTTCTGTACCCCTCTTCCCTATTTCTGCACCCTTCTTGGCTCTTTCTGTATCTCTGTTCCTTCTTTCTTCACTTCTTTTGATTCTTTCTGCTCCTTTCTTTTTTCTTTGTACACCCCTCTTGCCTCTTTCTCTTCCCCTCTTCTGCATCTCTGTTGCTTCTTTCTGCACCTCTCTTCCATCTTTCACCACCCCTCTTCCTTCTTTCTGCACCCCTGTTACTTCTTTCTGCACTTCTCTTGCTTCTTTCTGTACCTCTCTTGCTTCTTCCTGCACCCCTCGTGCCTCTTTTTTCACCCCTCTTCCCCATTTCTGCATCTCTGTTGTTTCTATCTGCACTTCTCTTGCCTCTTTCTGCACCCATCTTGCCTCTTTCTGCACCTATGTTGCTTCTTTCTGCACTGCTTTTGTTTCTTTCTGCACCTCTCTTTCTTCTTTCTGTACCCCTCTTGCCTCTTTCTCCACGCTTCTTCCCCCTTTCTGCATCTCTGTTGCTTCTTTCTACACTTCTCTTGCTTCTTTCTCCACCTCTCTCGCTTCTTTCTGCAACCTTCGTTCCTCTTTCTGCACCCTTCTTCCCTCTTTTTGCACCCCTCTTGCCTCTTTCTGCACCTCTGTTGCTTCTTTCTGCCCTTCTCTTGTTTCTTTCTGCACCTCTCTTGCTTCTTTCTGCACACCTCGTGCCTCTTTCTGCACCCATCTTCTCTCTTTCTGCACTCCTCTTGCCTCTTTCTGCATCTCTGTTCCTTCTTTCTGTGCTTCTTTTGTTTCTTTCTGCACCTTTCTTGCTGCTTTGTGCATCACTCTTGCCTCTTTCGCCATCCCTCTTCCCCTTTTTGCATCTCTGTTGCTTCTTTCTGCACTTCTCTTGCCTCTTCCTCCACCCCTCATCCCTCTTTCTGCACCTATGTTGCTTCTTTCTGCCTTTCTCTTGCTTCTTTCTGCACCTCTCTTGCTTTTTCTGCACCCCTCGTGCCTCTTTCTGTACCCCTCTTTCTGCACCCTTTTTACCTCTTTCTGCATCTCTGTTCCTTCTTTCTGAACTTCTTTTGTTTCTTTCTGCTCCTTTCTTGCTTCTTTCTGCACCCCTCTTGCCTCTCTCTGCCCTTCTTCCCCCTTTCTGCATCTCTGTTGCTTCTTTCTGCTCCTCTCTTCCCTCTTTCTCCACCCCTCTTTCTGCACCTCTGTTGCTTTTTTCTGTACCCTCATGCCTCTTTCTGCATCCCTCTTCCCTCTTTCTGCACCCCCTTGCTTGATTCTGCACCTCTGTTCCTTCTTTCTGCACTTCTTTTGTTTCTTTCTGCATCTCTGTTGCTTCTTTCTGCACTTCTCTTGCCTCTTTCTCCACCCCTCTTGCCTCTTTCTGCACCTCTGTTGCTTCTTTCTGCGCTCCCTTTATTTCTTTCTGTACCTCTCTTGCTTCTTTCTGTACCTCTCGTGCCTCTTTCTGCAACCCTCTTCCCTCTTTCTGTAGCCCTCTTGCTTCTTTCTGCACCTCTGTTCCTTCTTTCTGCACCTCTTTTGTTTCTTTCTGCTCCTCTCTTGCTTCTTTCTGCACCCCTCGTGCCTCTTTCTGCACCAATCCTCCCTCTTTCTGCACCCCTCTTGCCTCTTTCTGCACCTCTGTTCCTTCTCTCTACACTTCTTTGGTTTCTTTCTGTACCCCTCTTGGTTTTTTCTGCACCCCTCTTGCCTCTTTCTCCACCCCTCTTCCCCCTTTCTGCATCTCTGTTGCTTCTTTCTGCACGTCTCTTGCCTCTTTCTGCACCCATCTTGCCTCTTTCTGCACCTATGTTGCTTCTTTCTGCACTTCTTTTGTTTCTTTCTGCACCTCTCTTGCTTCTTTCTGCACCCCTCTTGCCTCTTTCTCCACGCTTCCTCCCCCTTTGTGCATCTCTGTTGCTACTTTTGGCTCTTCTCTTAATTCTTTCTCCACCTCTCTTGCTTCTTTCTGCACCCCTCGTGCCTCTTTCTGCACCCCTCTTCCCTCTTTCTGCACCCCTCTTGCCTCTTTCTGCACCTCTGTTGCTTCTTTCTGCACTTCTCTTGTTTCTTTCTGTACCTCTCTTGCTTCTTTCTGCACTCCTCTTGCCTCTTTCTGCATCTCTGTTCCTTCTTTCTGTGCTTCTTTTGTTTCTTTCTGCACCTTTCTTGCTTCTTTGTGCATCACTCTTGCCTCTTTCGCCATCCCTCTTCCCCTTTTTGCATCTCTGTTGCTTCTTTCTGCACTTCTCTTGCCTCTTCCTCCACCCCTCATCCCTCTTTCTGCACCTATGTTGCTTCTTTCTGCCTTTCTCTTGCTTCTTTCTGCACCTCTCTTGCTTCTTTCTGCACCCCTCGTGCCTCTTTCTGTACCCCTCTTCCCTCTTTCTGCACCCTTTTTACCTCTTTCTGCATCTCTGTTCCTTCTTTCTGAACTTCTTTTGTTTCTTTCTGCTCCTTTCTTGCTTCTTTCTGCACCCCTCTTGCCTCTCTCTGCCCTTCTTCCCCCTTTCTGCATCTCTGTTGCTTCTTTCTGCTCCTCTCTTCCCTCTTTCTCCACCCCTCTTTCTGCACCTCTGTTGCTTTTTTCTGTACCCTCATGCCTCTTTCTGCATCCCTCTTCCCTCTTTCTGCACCCCCTTGCTTGTTTCTGCACCTCTGTTCCTTCTTTCTGCACTTCTTTTGTTTCTTTCTGCATCTCTGTTGCTTCTTTCTGCACTTCTCTTGCCTCTTTCTCCACCCCTCTTGCCTCTTTCTGCACCTCTGTTGCTTCTTTCTGCGCTCCCTTTATTTCTTTCTGTACCTCTCTTGCTTCTTTCTGTACCTCTCTTGCTTCTTTCTGTAGCCCTCTTGCTTCTTTCTGCACCTCTGTTCCTTCTTTCTGCACCTCTTTTGTTTCTTTCTGCTCCTCTCTTGCTTCTTTCTGCACCCCTCGTGCCTCTTTCTGCACCAATCCTCCCTCTTTCTGCACCCCTCTTGCCTCTTTCTGCACCTCTGTTCCTTCTCTCTACACTTCTTTGGTTTCTTTCTGTACCCCTCTTGGTTTTTTCTGCACCCCTCTTGCCTCTTTCTCCACCCCTCTTCCCCCTTTCTGCATCTCTGTTGCTTCTTTCTGCACTTCTCTTGCCTCTTTGTGCACCCATCTTGCCTCTTTCTGCACCTATGTTGCTTCTTTCTGCACTTCTTTTGTTTCTTTCTGCACCTCTCTTGCTTCTTTCTGCACCCCTCTTGCCTCTTTCTCCACGCTTCCTCCCCCTTTGTGCATCTCTGTTGCTACTTTCGGCTCTTCTCTTAATTCTTTCTCCACCTCTCTTGCTTCTTTCTGCACCCCACGTGCCTCTTTCTGCACCCCTCTTCCCTCTTTCTGCACCCCTCTTGCCTCTTTCTGCACCTCTGTTGCTTCTTTCTGCACTTCTCTTGTTTCTTTCTGCACCTCTCTTGCTTCTTTCTGCACCCCTCATGCCTCTTTCTGCTCCCATCTTCCCTCTTTCTGCACTCCTCTTGCCTCTTTCTGCATCTCTGTTCCTTCTTTCTGCACTTCTTTTGTTTCTTTCTGTACCTTTCTTGCTTCTTTCTGTATCACTCTTGCCTCTTTCTCCACCCCTCTTCCCCCTTTTTGTATCTCTGTTGCTTCTTTCTGCACTTCTCTTGCCTCTTTCTTCACCCCTCATCCCTCTTTCTGCACCTCTGTTGCTTCTTTCTGCACTTCTCTTGCTTCTTTCTGCACCTCTCTTGCTTCTTTCTGTACCCCTCTTCCCTATTTCTGCACCCTTCTTGGCTCTTTCTGTATCTCTGTTCCTTCTTTCTTCACTTCTTTTGATTCTTTCTGCTCCTTTCTTGGTTCTTTGTACACCCCTCTTGCCTCTTTCTGCATCCCTCTTCCCTCTTTCTGTACCCCCTTGTCTCTTTCTGCACCTCTGTTGCTTCTTTCTGCACCTCTCTTCCATCTTTCACCACCCCTCTTCCTTCTTTCTGCACCCCTGTTACTTCTTCCTGCAATGGCCGAAACGCGTTTGTCAGCTACGGTGGATTTGGAACAATAAAGCATATTGAAACAACTCGTGAGTGAGCCGCGTACTTTGTGTCAACGAAGTGTCTGGGCAGCGATATTAGTGGTTCATCACCGCTCAGCGGCAGCACCCGCCTGGGAAGTGTGCGGCGGGTTTGTGATGAGACATTGGTTTTGGGATCAAGGCCTTTCAGAGGCCGAAACGCGTCATGGCAGCAGTGCGTGGTCAAAGAAAATAAACCTTTTGCACTGAATTTGGGTCCGTACCGTCCTTTCTAAGAGTTGGATTCTGTGGCGGATTGCGTGTGCATATATATATATATATATATATATATATATATATATATATATATATATATATACCGTGCCGTTGAGCTGTATCCTAGATGCGGCCTGCGCCCCTCTGATCCAACTCCGACTGCTGGCTACCTCGTAAAGGGGATTTTTCGCTGGACCCGGAGGTGAGCCAGTCGGGTCTCCGCTGTGATGCTGCCCTGTGAGCCCGGTTGCCTGACCGTAGTGAAGACCTGACACCGTGAGGCACGGTCGCCGGCATCGATGGTGGCCCTGATCGGAGACGTCGACCCGGAGCGAGAGTATCCCTCCTCATCGCCCGACACCGGATGCTGAGGTACGTCCTGCGGCCCAGTCGCCTGCTGCGAGGGCGGCCCTGATCTCTGCGGTCCGGAGTGAGTGCGTCACCCCCATTGACGTTCGCCGCCAACTGTCGAGGCTCAGCCTGTGGCCCCTGGAACGAGGCCTCTTCCTTGCGCCCTCCGGACCTGCATTGAGGCCATCTTCATTCCGGCCTGCTCTCCCCCTGGTGGCGGCCTCAGCGCCTGGTGCCGGGCCTGCTGCAGGGGCTTGCCGCAATCTGAGGCCGGTCGATTGCTCTGGAGCAACCCGGATTCTCGTGGCCCAGAGCGGGGTCGACCGGAGAGAAAGCGTCCCTCCCCATCGTCTGCCGCCCGCCGCTGGTTCGCTTGATGCCCTGCAGCCCCTGGGGGTGGCCTCCTACGCCCGCTGCCAGAGCGTGGCCACCGCTACGCCAGGCTTTCGTCTATCTTGGGGACGGCCCTAGGTCCCCGAGGTCGGCAGCCGCTGCACTTGAGGCGAAGCTTGCGGCCCAGTCTGTTTTCCTGATCTCGCTGATCTTGAGGCTGTTTTCCTCGCTGGGATGCAACCCAGTTCTTTTATCGCAGCCCCGGAATGAGTCCATTGCATGGGCTGTTGCTCCTTGTCTCCTGCTGCCCCCTGCTGGCCGCCTCGGTGATCGGTGCTGCCAGACCTGGTCCAGCCCAGTCTACGACTGGCCCTCATCAAGGCCGTCCTCACCACCTTCAACAATTGAATTAGCGCACGGTACTGAGTTTATAAAAACTCGATATAAATATTCTGCCTGCATCTCACCAACTAGAATTAGCGCATTGAACGAAGTTTAAGAGTACTGTGTTTATAAAAACCTGCCCGGTTCACTGCCGCTGTCGCCCGCTGCTACTGGCTGGATCCCTGCCTCGCAGTCGCCGAGGCAGCACCTGGTAGAAGTTTCCTATTCGGCGCTGGCCTTTGCTGTCAATACCTACCTTCATTGGCATCAGCTCACTCCCTCAATCTTGGAACAAGGCCGGATCTCTGCCCCCACTAACCGAGGCAGCACCTGAGGGATGTTCCTATCTCTGTTGGGGTGTGTATGCGAGTGCCTTCGTCTCTCCACCTGAGTCTCTCGGTGGCCCCCCTCTAGTGTTCTTCCGTTAAGAGGCCACCACCCACTGTGCACTCCTCACAGCCTCTTCGCCTCACCTACCCCTCTAATTTTTGCTGCTTGCCTCCACTGCGAACCCCCTTCTGAGGGGATGCCTTTCTCCCTCACCTGTGCTCCGAACCTGTCCCCTTACTGCCCGCACCCGGTTCGAGTTTTGCCCATTGCATTTGCTACCATGACCCACTCCAGCAGCCTTCCAGCCCTCCTGGCTTTACCTAGTTTCCCCCCCTTTCCAGTTATCTAGCCTCCCCCCTCTCCATTTATCTAGCTCCCCCCTCTCCATCATGGCCGGGTGTTGCCTGATTACAACAGGGGGCAACTCTTACACCATCGCTTACGATCCTAACCTCTCCAGGACTTCTGCTAAAACCTTCAAACATGCCCTCCTGATCTATGACCTGTACTTCAACGCTGACAAGGGCATCATTACCAATGACCTTATTTTCCACACTAAAAAAACAGCACTATGGCGGGCTGCCATATCAAACCTTCTTTGTGTACAAGAATCCAGGAACCTTCCGTATGGTGCCAAATTCACGATCGTGCCTTCCCTAAATCTTAGAGCTGACCTTACCATTACCTTATACAAAAACGGCATAGTTCTGATCCAAGCTCCAGACACAGATCTCAATAAATTCGCTGACTTCTTCTCCATCCTCAAAACACAAGCAAATAACCCCTCTACGCTCCCCCTGGGCCTCCCATCCAGGTCTACCAAAGCTGCTACCACTCCCCCATGCACCCCCACACTCCCTCCCAAACGTCGGGGAGGCTTGACTCTCCCTAAAGTGTTCCACTCCCAGAACAAATCCCTGGACCGTACCTCTCTTAGTGCTACTAGAGAGTTTCCATCCACTCCCCCCCAACCTCCTGCTTCTGACAACAAGCCATCGCCGCCGCCCTCCTCCTCCCACTTCCGCTCGTCACCTTCTTGCTCAGTAACTAACACACACGTCACTCTCAGCTCACCTGAGCCACGTCCCAACAGCTCCATGACCACCCCTCTGAGCCTCACCCACCTCAACAGCCCCCTGACCACCCCTCTGAGCTCGCCTAGCCCTCCTCACACCCCTCCTCCCAGAAACCTAGCCTTAGGGTGTTTGAGCTCCTCCACCAGGCCTCCAGATCATCCCAGCAGATTTTGTCCTGACCCACAGGCTCCCTTCCCGCAAGTTCTACCTTCACCTTTGGACCTTGAATCCCTGAACATCAGAGCATCCAACATAGTTCAGAGCATCCAGAATTCCATACTAGAATTGAAGAACATCCTTCACCTCACTGAACACTCTATCGCTATTCTTAAGCCTTCCCATAACTCAGTCCTTCCCCGCTTACCATGCTTTCCCTCCAACCCATGCCGCTGGCCAACAGACATCTTCACCCTCGCAAACATCCCAACTACCTCTCGGAGGATGAAACCCTAGCCCTCCTCTTATCTTACAAGACCTCCCCCGACGCCCCCCGTCCTCCAGACAAGAAAGTTGATTACTTAATCCTGACGGTCTCCATCAAAGATCATCTTCTCTCCATAACCGAGGAGTAAACAGCAACAACTTAACGCAAGTACCCCTATCCTCCCCTACTTGCAACACTTGCCCCGACGCTTCACTCTCTGGCCTCCTACTCAACTGCCGATCAGCAGCGAAGCATGCCTCCGACATCGCCGTCCTCATCCTGAGCCAAAAAACTGACGTAGCTATCCTAACCGAGTCATGGCTCAATGAATCTTCATCACCCTACCTAGATTTACTGGTCCCGCCAAATTATAACATTGTTAGGCTTGACAGACAAATTAAAAAAGGTGGAGGCGTTGCCTGCATCTACCGCTCAGACCTCCTCGTTACTGAACTCCATTCTGACCCCACTGATTCCTGCGAATATCTCGCTCTCTCCATTGGTAATAACACTACTCAGTTATGCAAACTGCATATCTTCTACCATCCCCCAGGCAAGAACGACACTTTCATTGATCACCTCATGGAAATCATTACTGCTAAGGCTTACCCCACTCCAATGACATTTTCCCTTGTGACTTTAATCTGCACTGGAATAACCCCAAAGACCCCCAGGTCAACGCCGTCAAAGCCTTCCTTGTTGACCAATCACTCACTCAAGCCTGCACACTACCAACTCACACGAAAGGTTCCACGCTGGATTGGATCATCGCAAAGCCATCGGCGGTCAGGCTTAACGCAATTGTCTCGTGCGACTGGTCAGACCACCATGCCATTACTTTCTTGATACCTGGCCAACTCATGAAGATACCAGGGCAACCTGTGAAACCGAAACGCTGGCTCAGAGACATTAAGAGCCTCGACCTCGAGAAGCTGACTGCTCACTGCGAGAATGACTTACAGCCCCCTCCAAATCTTTCCAATGTCAACGACCTCACAGAGCACTACAACTCGACTATGTCCAACATAATTGATGATCTTGCCCCGTTAAAGCTAAAAAGATCCCTAATCAAAGACAGAAATCCCTGGTTCAACGGACCCCTCAATAACGAAAGGAGAGCTCTCTGGTTAACAGAAAGAAACTGGAGACTGCACCCCTCAGCCTCCCAACTAAAACTTCTCTGTCAGACCAGAAACACATAACAGAAACATCCTCAAATCCAAAAAAGAGTTCTTCAGATCCGAACTGGAAAACGCTAAAAACAGACCCCGCAAGCTCTTTGAAATGGTCAAACTCCAATCAAACAAACTAGCCAAAACCTCCAAAGAAACTACAAAATCCCTCATAACCAGTGAGGAGTTCTCCTCCTTCTTTACAGCCAAAATGAACTCCCTAGGAAACGAACTAAATGCTGCCTCAAACTTCCCACCTCCTCCTCCGGGACCCATCTCTCTCCTCATCCACCCCTGGTAACACCCAAAAACCAATTTCACTGGTCCACCTTCAAAGCATATGACGACCTCTCCATCTCGAAAATTCTATCCTCCTTAAAACCGAATAGCCACTTCAATGACCCACTACCCTCCAACTGCTTGGCAGCGACCTCCCCATTCATCATTCCCATTTGGACTACAATCATCAACACCTCCCTTCTTCAAGGCTCCATACCTGACTCCCTAAAAACCGGGCAAGTCATCCCCATCCTAAAAAAACCCACTCTGAATCCTGCTATCCCATGCAGCTTCAGACCTATATTCAATATTCCTCTTCTTGCTAAAGTCCTGGAGAAATGTGTGCAACTTCAACTGAGCCAACACATCGCTAATTTCAACCTATTAGACGAATTCCAATCTGGTTTCAGGCCTGGGCACAGCACCGAAACAACTATTCTTCACATTGTAGATGATGCTCTTCAAGCCCTTGACCAAGGCAAAACCTGTCTCTTAATCCTACTGGATTTATCCTCGGCATTTGACACAGTCAACCACGAGAAACTACTTGAATGCCTCGAACACAGGATGGGAATAGGAGGTACCGTCATCAAATGGTTTGGTTCCTCTCTCCGTAACCGCTCCCAGAGATTCTTAGTTAACAGCAACCTATCTGCTCCCTCCCCGATAACAATCGGTGTACCTCAAGGCTCAACTCTGTCCCCTTCCCTCTTCAATCTCTACCTCGAACCACTAGCTGAAATACTCCGCACTGCTAACATTTCCTTCCACATGTACGCCGACGATACCCAGATCTACATCAAAATCTCATCCCTAGAGGAGATTAACTGTTTGAATGAGGCTCTGAAGTTAACGGTTCAATGGCTCGCCAGCAACCAGCTCAAGCTGAATGCACAAAAAACAGAGTTCCTTCTCATCTACCCCCTAAAAACACTACTGACATCCTGGAATGGACCAACTCGATCACAGCACTTAATTGCACACCGACCATAGTGGAATCTGCCAAATCTCTCGGCATAACCCTGGACAGCCAACAGAATATGCGTGACCACATCAACTCGATGGCCAAAACTGCCAGGTTCCACCTGAGCTATTTGAGAAAACTAAAACCCTTCCTTGAAGCTGCAGACCTAAAAACCGCAGTCCAGGCGTTAGTTATCTCCAGGATTGAATACGGCTGCTCAACCCTATCAGGCCTACCCAAGATCTCCACTGTCCCCCTGAAAGGCTGCCTCAACGCCGCAGCAAGACTCTTAACAGGCTCCAAAAAATTTGACCACATCTCCCTGCATCTGAAGGCGTTGAATTGGCTCCCCTTTGAAGCCATAGTCCAGCTCAAACTGGCTTGTATCACGCACAAAGCACTATACACGAATTCACCTGCACATCTCGCCAAGAAACTCTTGGTATCCGGGTGAATCAGAAACTCCCGGTCCACCCCGCTTCCGTAAAGGATAAAACCTATAACCGTGCCTTCTCTGGGGCCACACCTAGAACATGGAACTCGCTGCCGTCCTCCATCAGAAGAATCCCTTCTCTGTCAACCTTCAAGAAGGAAGCTAAAACATTGCTAATGAGCAAATTCCTCCCTTAATTTTCTTTCACCGTGCACTCTGCTCCACGGCAGTGCTCTGGTTATTCTGAAATATCTCTTGTCTGCTTGGTTGCTCCTATTCTCTCTACTGATTCATTATTCCTGCATATGTAATTGTGGACTCTCTCTGCTTATCGCTGACGCGTCACCCCGCATATATAATTGCTGGTTTTCACTGCATTTTGCTGTCTTGTCGCCCCTCTGATTATTGTATATTCCCTGATTATGTCAGAATGTATTCACTTCCCTCTATCCCTATCCGTGTTTTTGCTTTTTTTGCCTGTGTCAAATCTGTATGCAGCATGTTTTCCCTGTAAAGAGCTCTGATACCCTAACGGGTCACGTTCGCGCTCTATAAAACTTTAAATAAAATAAAATAAAATAAAATAAAAAAATATATATACATGCAAAACAAAAAAGCAGAGAACTCTGGGTAGTTCCCAATAGGTGGCAGGCAGCTCCTGTATAGAGCACCTTCAACACCAGGGACCCTCTAAATTTGCTCACCTCAAATGTCTGCTTTTCTATCAACGTTTTTAAGCATAGGATTAGCACAGTGCTATCCACGCCGAGATAGAAAGGGACAAAGTCTTTTGCAATTTCTAAAGCAAAGTCTTTAAGCATAGGATTAGCACAATGCTATCCATGCCGAGCTGTAAAATGACAAAAGCCATTTACCACTCCAGGCACAGTATTACAGCTTCGAATTGGTAAATACTACCCAAGCCAACCTGAAATGAATAAAAGCAACCCCTGACACGTGTTTCGCTGTCATTACAGCTCTTCAGAGAGGTTTAGCTTTGTCCATACACAAGGGAACACCCAGTATAAGTCAAAACAATACCCTTGCAGGCATAGAGTGACGCATAATTTATGCAAAAAAGAAGCAGAGAACTCTGGGTAGTTCCCAAGTTTAGGTGGCAGGCAGCTCCTGTATAGAGCACCCTCAACACCAGCGACACTCTAAATTTGCTCACCTCAAATGTCTGCTTTTCTATCAAAGTTTTTAAGCATAGGATTAGCACAGTGCTATCCACGCCGAGATAGAAAGGAACAAAGTCTTTTGCAATTTCTACAGCAAAGTCTTTAAGCATAGGATTAGTGTAGGAGAGTAGGATCTGCCTCTTATGTTGCCCCCACTTTTTTCCTGATGTTTACACTGGTTTCTGGCTATAGTCAGGCTGGGACCCTGCCAATCAGGGCCCCAGCCTCTCTGTTCTCTCTAAACGACTTGGAGTGCACTCTAGGTGCACTAGTGATTGGATACTGTGGTACCTTATGAGTCCCTAGTATATGGTACCTTAGGTACCAAGGGCATAGGTACGTCACAGGCCTACCAGGGGCTGAAGCATGTATTATGCCACCCCTGGGAAGTAGACTAAATCTGACACCACAGGTCTGCTACTGCAGCCTGGGTAAGGTGGTGCATGCACCCCTTACTGTGATATAGGCTACCTATATCACTACATAGATACACACATATAAACCTATAAGTCACTCCTATGGCAGGCCTTATCAATCCTGAAGGCAGAGTGCTTGGTTCCTATGTGAGAGGGTGCGCCTGCATGAGCAAAGCCCCTCTGCAGCATTCGGAGACCCTTCTCTGAGGCTGTTTGTAGTGCAGCCTGACCATATACTCTTAAGCGCATTATAACCTCGCGTTAAATGCTAACTTTGGGATGGCTGCACGGAAACATGTCGTGTTTGGTGTCAAACATCTTGGAATACTACCCCCCCGCCAGTTCTGGTGGTGGGGGTAGCATTCCACCCTTCCAGAGGCATAGACATGTAGCTACTGTGGAAACGCGGTAGAATCCTGAAGAGCCCTGGCATCACAAAATGGATGCCACCAGTCACAGACACTGGGCTGCCCTCCTGCTGATGACCAACACTCGCAGTGGAGGAGGCCCAACAATAGGTATCCTGTCCCAAGGGGGTGTGACCACCTCCCAGACAGGGTTTAGTGTATTGGGGCTGGGTGGGTGCACTCCTAGAGTGCTTTGAAGTCCTGCACTGGGGAGCAGAAGGCTCCTCTGTGCATATGCCAGTTCAAACCAGCTCAGGGGCTACC
>CAWUFW010032283.1:0-14161 GCA_963921515.1 Calotriton arnoldi | reverse complement strand
TGTTTCTGTAAAGATTAAATATGTTTAATATATATAGGGAAAGGGGTATTGAAGAATGAGTGGGTGTATAAGTGTCTGAATGGATGATTTAGTACGTGAGTGACTGACTCTACAAGTGAGTGATTAAACGTATCTTACTGAATGCATGGGTTAGTGACTAAACTGTGTGAATGTCTGTATCCGTCTGCTTGTTGGTGTGTAAGTGGATGCATGGATTTGCGAATAGCTACATGAGTGTCTATATGGGTTATTGATTGGTTCTCTGAGTATCTGTATGGCTGCCTGAGTGTTTGTGTGGGTGGGGTGTGTGTGACTCTATACATAGATGTGTGAGTGGGTGATTCACTGGGTGCATGATTTCAAGAGTGCATCTGTGATGGACTGCTTGGGTGGGTGAGTGTGTGTATGGGTGTGTTAGTGAGTGAATGTATATCTCAGTGGTACATGTGCGAGTAACTACATATGTAAAAGGCAGTATATATGTGTGTTAGAGTATTTAAATGGCTATAAGTGAGAGTGTGTTATTGTGAGAGTGGCTGTATGGATGCGTGTGTGCTTGTATCAGTTATTGTATAAGAGCATAAGAATGTGCTAGTATTTGTATGAGTAAGTGAGCTGGTGTGTGTATAACTGTATAGGTGAGTAAATGGGTGTGTGATTAATTTTTTGCATGACTGACTAGGTGTGTGAGTACCTCTATGGATGAGTGGCGGTGTGTGAGTGTCTATATAGGTGTATGAGTGCATATGATAGTCCTGTACTGAGTGACCATAAGTATGAGTGACTGTACGGGTGAGTGAGTGGATGTGTGTGTAAACCTAAGAATCAGTGAGTGGGTATGTAGTTATTGGTGATGGAGTGTCTATGGTTTTGAGAATGGCAGTCTGTAATTTAGAGTGGGTGTATCAAAAGTTATATTAGGGTGTGAGAAGATGCATGAAATTATCACATGGATGATGTCATCAGTGATGTCATTTGAGATGTCATCAGTGATGTCATCAGTGATGTCACTGACCATGTCATGAGTGATGTAATATGTGACGTCATCAGCAGTGCATTGCGGGGGCGCGAGTTATAGTTAGCTGAACTAACTATAACAGGGGAATTTCACGGGTTTTGTACGAGTGCAATGTCCAACTAACTATAACTGTCCCTAAAACCTATGGTTTTTTCAGTGAATTTCAAAGGTTTTTTAAATGCTAATTTCTAACTATAACGTGTCTGAAACCTATGGTTTTTTCAGTGAATTTCAAAGGTTTTTTAAATGCTAATTTCTAACTATAACGTGCCTGAAACCTATGGTTTTTTCAGTGAATTTCAAAGGTTTTTTAAATGCTAATTTCTAACTATAACGTGCCTGAAAACTATGATTTTTTAAGTGAATTTCAAAGGTTTTTTAAATGCTAGTTTCTAACTATGCCAACAGAGGTAGGACATGTGAAGAAAGAAGAAAAAACGCACAGAAAGAAGCAAAAGATGTGCAGAAAGAACCAACAGAGGAGCAGAAAGAGGCCTTGTTGCAAAATCATCCTGTGCCCACAACTTTTTCAGACGGGTACTGGTGGTAACTGACTCTGACTAACCAGAGCCAGTGCACGTTTGCACAGTGGTGAAGGGAGGGGGCCTGAGGTGACATGTGTGCAAACGCGCCCCGTGGCGCGTTTTAAGTTGCGGGATTAAGTCCCCTTGAATCCTGAGGGTCCCTGGGGTCCAACTAGCCCCCCAGGTACCTACAGTTAGGACCACAGAGCTGAGTTGCAGAGAGGCGTTCCGAGGCCACGCACCTTTTTTCACCTCTCTGCAACGCACCTCTGTTGTGCTTACTGAAGGTACCTGGTGGGCTAGTTGGCCCCCAGGATTCAAAGGGAATTAACTCCCCAACTTAAACCGCACCACAGGGCGTGTTTGCGCACATGTCACCTGAGGCCCCGCCCCTCCCTTCACTGTGCATACGCGCCCCGTGGCGCATTTTAAGTTGGGGGATTAGGTCACCTTGAATCCTGAGAGTCCCTGGGGCCCAACCAGCCCACCAGGTACTTCCAGTAAGCACCACAGGCCTGCGTTGCAACGCCTGTAACAAATTGTGCAGTTGTGTTTAGGTAGTGAAGAGGGTCGTGCTGGGGGTAGTGTTTTAGGGTTTAGGGTAGTGCAGTGGTGTTTGTGTAGTGTAGGGGGTCATGCTGGGGGTAGGTTTAGGGTAGTGCAGTGGTGTTTGGGTAGTGTAGGGAGTCGTGCTGGGGGAGTGTTTTAGGGTTTAGGGTAGTACAGTGGTGTTTGGGTAGTGTAGGGGGTCGTGCTGGGGTTAGTGTTTTAGGGTTTAGGGTAGTGCAGTGGTGTTTGGGTAGTGTAGGGGATACTGCTGGGGGTAGTGTTTTAGGGTTTAGGGTAGTGCAATGGTGTTTGGGTAGTGTAGGGGGTACTGCTGGGGGTAGTGTTTTAGGGTTTAGGGTAGTGCAGTGGTGTTTGGGTAGCGTAGGGGGTACTGCTGGGGGTAGTGTTTTATGGTTTAGGGTAGTGCAGTGGTGTTTGGGTAGTGTAGGGGTTCGTGCTGGGGGTAGTTTTTTAGGGTTTAGGGTAGTGCAGTGGTGTTTGTGTAGTGTAGGAGGTCGTATTTTAGGGTTTAGGGTAGTGCAGTGGTCTTTGGGTAGTGTAGGGAGTCGTGCGGGGGGTATTGTTTTAGAGTTTAGGGTAGTGCAGTGGTCTTTGGGTAGTGTAGGGGGTTGTGCGGGGGGTAGTGTTTTAGGGATTAGGGTAGTGCATTGGTATTTGGGTAGTGTAGGGGGTCATGCGGGGGGTAGTGTTTTAGGGTTTAGGGCAGTGCAGTGGTGTTTAGGTAGTGTAGGGGGTCGTGCTGGGGGAGTGTTTTAGGGTTTAGGGCAGTGCAGTGGTGTTCGGGTAGTGTAGGGGGTCGTGCTGGGGGAGTGTTTTAGGGTTTAGGGCAGTGCAGTCGTGTTCGGGTAGTGTAGGGGGTCGTGCTGGGGGGAGTATTTTAGGGTTTAGGGTAGTGCAGTGGTGTTCGGGTAGTGTAGGGGGTCATGCTGGGGGTAGTGTTCTAGGGTTTAGGGCAGTGCAGTGGTGTTCGGGCAGTGTAGGGGGTCTTGCTGGGGGTGGTGTTTCAGGATTTAGGGCAGTGCAGTGGTGTTCGGGCAGTGTAGGGGGTCGTGCAGGGGGTGGTGTTTCAGGGTTTAGGGCAGTGCAGTGGTGTTCGGGCAGTGTAGGGGGTCGTGCAGGGGTGGTGTTTCAGGGTTTAGGGCAGTGGTGTTCGGGCAGTGTAGGGGGTCATTCTGGGGGTGGTGTTTCAGGGTTTGGGGCAGTGCAGTGGTGTTCGAGCAGTAAAGGGGGTCATGCTGGGGGTGGTGTTTCAGGGTTTAGGGCAGTGCAGTGGTGTTCGGGCAGTGTAGGGGGCGGTGCAGGGGGTGGTGTTTCAGGGTTTAGGGCAGTGCAGTGGTGTTCGGGCAGTGTAGGGGTTGGTGCAGGGGGTGGTGTTTCAGGGTTTAGGGCAGTGCAGTGGTGTTCGGGCAGTGTAGGGGGTCGTGCAGGGGGTGGTGTTTCAGGGTTTAGGGCAGTGCAGTGGTGTTCGGGCAGTGTAGGGGGTGGTGCTGGGGCTGGTGTTTCAGGGTTTAGGGCAGTGCAGTGGTGTTCGGGCAGTGTAGGGGGTGGTGCTGGGGCTGGTGTTTCAGGGTTTAGGGCAGTGCAGTGGTGTTCGGGCAGTGTAGGGGGTCGTGCTGGGGCTGGTGTTTCAGGGTTTAGGGCAGTGCAGTGGTGTTCGGGCAGTGTAGGGGGTCATGCTGGGGCTGGTGTTTCAGGGTTTAGGGCAGTGCAGTGGTGTTCGGGCAGTGTAAGGGGTCTTGCTGGGGCTGGTGTTTCAGAGTCTAGGGCAATGCAGTGGTGTTCGGGCAGTGTAGGTGGTCTTGCTGGGGCTGGTGTTTCAGGGTTTAGGGCAGTGCAGTGGTGTTCGGGCAGTGTAGGGGGTCGTGCTGGGGGTGGTGTTTCAGGGTTTAGGGCAGTGCAGTGGTGTTCGGGCAGTGTAGGGGGTCGTGCTGGGGCTAGTGTTTCAGGGTTTAGGGCAGAGCAATGGTGCTCAGGCAGTGTAGGGGGTTGTGCTGGGGGTGATGTTTCAGGGTTTAGGGCAGTGCAGTGGTGTTCGTGCGTTATAGGGGGTCGTGCTGGGGGTGGTGTTTCAGGGTTTAGGGCAGTGCAGTGGTGTTCGGGCAGTGTAGGGGGTTGTGCTGGGGGTGATGTTTCAGGGTTTAGGGCAGTGCAGTGGTGTTCGTGCAGTATAGGGGGTCGTGCTGGGGGTGGTGTTTCAGGGTTTAGGGCAGTGCAGTGGTGTTCGGGCAGTGTAGGGGGTCATGCAGGGGCTGGTGTTTTAGGGTTTAGGGCAGTGCAGTGGTGTTCGGGCAGTGTAGGGGGTCGTGCAGGGGGTGGTGTTTCAGGGTTTAGTGCAGTGGTGTTCGGGCAGTGTAGGGGGTCATGCTGGGGTGGTGTTTCAGGGTTTAGGGCAGTGCAGTGGTGTTCGGGCAGTGTAGGGGGTCGTGCAGGGGGTGGTGTTTCAGGGTTTAGGGCAGTGCAGTGGTGTTCGGCCAGTGTAGGTAGTCTTGCTGGGGGTGGTGTTTCAGGGTTTAGGGCAGTGCAGTAGTTTTCGGGCAGTGTAGGCGGTCGTGCTGGGGCTGGTGTTTCAGGGTTTAGGGCAGTGCAGTGGTGTTCGGGCAGTGTACGGGGTTGTGCTGGGGCTGGTGTTTCAGGGTTTAGGGCAGTGCAGTGGTGTGCGGGCAGTGTACGGGGTCGTGCTGGGGCTGGTGTTTCAGGGTTTAGGGCAGTGCAGTGGTGTTCGGGCAGTGTAGGGGGTCATGCTGAGGGTGGTGTTTCAGGGTTTAGGGCAGTGCAGTGGTGTTCGGGCAGTGTAGGGGGTCGTGCTGGGGCTGGTGTTTCAGGGTTTAGGGCAGTGCAGTGGTGTTCGGGCAGTGTAGGGGGTCGTGCTGGGGCTGGTGTTTCAGGGTTTTGGGCAGAGCAGTGGTGTTCGGGCAGTGTAGGGGGTCGTGCTGGGGGTGGTGTTTCAGGGTTTAGGGCAGTGCAGTGGTGTTCGGGCAGTGTAGGGGGTCTTGCTGGGGGTGGTGTTTCAGGGTTTAGGGCAGTGCAGTGGTGTTCGGGCAGTGTAGGGGGTCTTGCTGGGGGTGGTGTTTCAGGGTTTAGGGCAGTGGTGTTCGGGCAGTGTAGGGGGTCTTGCTGGGGGTGATGTTTCAGGGTTTAGGGCAGTGCAGTGGTGTTCGGGCAGTGTAGGGGGTCTTGCTGGGGGTAGTGTGTCAGGGTTTAGGGCGGTGCAGTGGTGTTCGTGCAGTGTAGGGGGTCGTGCTGGGGGTGGTGTTTCAGGGTTTAGGGCAGTGCAGTAGTGTTCGGGCAGTGTAGGGGGTCATGCAGGGGGTGGTGTTTCAGGGTTTAGGGCAGTGCAGTGGTGTTCTGGCAGTGTAGGGGGTCATGCTGGGGGTGGGGTTTCAGGGTTTAGGGCATACAGTGGTGTTCGGGCAGTGTAGGGGGTCGTGCAGGGGGTGGTGTTTCAGGGTTTAGGGCAGTGCAGTGGTGTTCGGGCAGTGTAGGGGGTCGTGCTGGGGCTGGTGTTTCAGGGTTTAGGGCAGTGGTGTTCGGGCAGTGTAGGGGGTCTTGCTGGGGGTGGTGTTTCAGGGTTTAGGGCAGTGGTGTTCGGGCAGTGTAGGGGGCCTTGCTGGGGGTGATGTTTCAGGGTTTAGGGCAGTGCAGTGGTGTTCGGGCAGTGTAGGGGGTCTTGCTGGGGGTAGTGTTTCAGGGTTTAGGGCAGTGCAGTGGTGTTCGTGCAGTATAGGGGGTCGTGCTGGGGATGGTGTTTCTGGGTTTAGGGCAGTGCAGTAGTGTTCGAGCAGTGTAGGGGGTTGTGCAGGGGGTGGTGTTTCAGGGTTTAGTGCAGTGGTGTTCGGGCAGTGTAGGGGGTCGCGCTGGGGGTGGTGTTTCAGGGTTTTGGGCAGTGCAGTGGTGTTCGGGCAGTGTAGGGGGTCATGCACGGGGTGGTGTTTCAGGGTTTAGGGCAGTGCAGTGGTGTTCGGGCAGTGTAGGGTGTTGTGCTGGGGCTGGTGTTTCAGGGTTCAGGGCAGTGCAGTGGTGTTCAGGCAGTGTAGGGGGTCGTGCTGGGGCTGGTGTTTCACGGTTTAGGGCAGTGCAGTGGTGTTCGGGCAGTGTAGGGGGTCGTGCTGGGGCTGGTGTTTCAGGGTTTAGGGCAGTGCAGTGGTGTTCGGGCAGTGTAGGCGGTCGTGCTGGGGCTGGTGTTTCAGGGTTTAGGGCAGTGCAGTGGTGTTCGGGCAGTGTAGGGGGTCATGCTGGGGCTGGTGTTTCAGGGTTTAGGGCAGTGCAGTGGTGCTCGGGCAGTGTAGGGGGTCGTGCTGGGGGTGATGTTTCAGGGTTTAGGGTAGTGCAGTGGTGTTCGGGCAGTGTAGGGGGTCGTGCAGGGGCTGGTGTTTCAGGGTTTAGGGCAGTGCAGTGGTGTTCGGGCAGTGTAGGGGGTCGTGCTGGGGCTGGTGTTTCAGGGTTTTGGGCAGAGTCAGTGGTGTTCGGGCAGTGTAGGGGGTCATGCTGGGGGTGGTGTTTCAGGGTTTAGGGCAGTGCAGTGGTGTTCGGGCAGTGTAGGGGGTCTTGCTGGGGGTAGTGTTTCAGGGTTTAGGGCAGTGCAGTGGTGTTCGGGCAGTGTAGGGGGTCATGCTGGGGGTGGTGTTTCAGGGTTTAGGGCAGTGCAGTGGTGTTCGGGCAGTGTAGGGGGTCGTGAAGGGGGTGGTGTTTCAGGGTTTAGGGCAGTGCAGTGGTGTTCGGGCAGTGTAGGGGGTCGTGCTAGGGGTGGTGTTTCAGGGTTTAGGGCAGTGCAGTGGTGTTCGGGCAGTGTAGGGGGGTCATGCAGGGGCTGGTGTTTCAGGGTTTAGGGCAGTGCAGTGGTGTTCGGGCAGTGTAGGGGGTCGTGCTGGGGGTAGTGTTTTAGGGTTTAGGGTAGTGCAGTGGTGCTTGTGTAGTGTATGGGGTCGTGCTGGGGGTAGTGTTTTAGGGTTTAGGGTAGTGCAGTGGTGTTTGTGTAGTGTAGGGGGTCATGTTTTAGGGTAGTGCAGTGGTGTTTGGGTAGTGTAGGGGGTCGTGCTGGGGGTAGTGTTTTAGGATTTAGGTTAGTGCAGTGGTGTTTGGGTAGTGTAGGGGGTCGTGCTGGGGGTAGTGTTTTAGGGTTTAGGGCAGTGCAGTGGTGTTTGTGTAGTGTAGGGGGTCGTGCTGGGGGTCGTGTTTTAGGGTTTAGGGTAGTGCAGTGGTGCTTGTGTAGTGTAGGAGGTCGTGCTGGGGGTAGTGTTTTAGGGTTTAGGGTAGTGCAGTGGTGTTTGTGTAGTGTAGGGGGTCATGTTTTAGGGTAGTGCAGTGGTGTTTGGGTAGTGTAGGTGGTCGTGCTGGTGGTAGTGTTTTAGGATTTAGGTTAGTGCAGTGGTGTTTGGGTAGTGTAGGGGGTCGTGCTGGGGGTAGTGTTTTAGGGTTTAGGATAGTGCAGTGGTGCTTGTGTAGTGTAGGGGGTCGTGCTGGGGGTAGTGTTTTAGGGTTTAAGGTAGTGCAGTGGTGTTTTTGTAGTGTAGGGGGGTCATGTTTTAAGATGCGATGCTCCAATACCTGACCAGTCTGCACTACATAAAACTGCAAAAAACTAAAAATAAAAAGTGTTTTGCACACTTTTGTCATTGGGCTATATGTGGGCTACATCTGGGTAATATTTGTGCTACATTTGGGCTCTTTTTTCACTGGTGGCCATCTTGGAAGACTTCTTTGTTATGAAGTTTCCTAATTTCTTCATTTACTGCAGTCTCCTCAGTAGGAAATGCTTTCAGTTTTTTACTTTGATTCCATCAAGAAGGCATTCAGATGTCTCACATCTGCCATAAATTCAGAATGTTAGCACTTTAGTTGCTCATTAGATCACTGGAGTAAAGCTACTGCTCACCAGGGAGTTAACTGGTAGTCTGCTGCTGGTATTGAAAGTGATTGTTTCAGTCTGCATGTCAGAATTTTCTAATGAAATAGAAGAGGATTTGAGATCTCACTTAAAACATGCCCTAATTTTTCTTTCTGCAGCACTAACCATAATTTCTATTTCAAAAAAGAACCCCTCATTTTGTTCCTTTTTAAATTAAATGTTTTAAGTGTTACTGGTTTATTCCAATCAAGATGGCTTCAGGTGTGCCATACTTTTGTCATAAGTAAGGCTGTTAGCGCTCTAGTTGTTCTTTAGAACACTCTGGGAAGCTGCAGTAGAACACAAAGGCATCAACTGGCAGGCTGCTCCTGTTGAAATATAACAGGAAGATATTTGAGATCACACTTGAAACATGTCCTAATTTTTCTTTCTACAGCACTAACCATAATTTCTATGACAAAATGAACCCCATCATTTTGTTCCTTTTTAAATTAAATTGTTTAAGTGTTACCAGTTTATTCCAATCAAGATGGCTTCAGGTGTGCCATACTTTTGTCATAAGTAAGGCTGTTAGCACTCTAGTTGTTCTTTAGAACACTCTGGGAAGCTGCAGTAGAACACAAAGGAATCAACTGACAGTCTCTGCCCTTGTTGGATGTACATGTTTTACTGAGAATGTCAGACTTCATTCTCACATGAGTGAGAAAGATAATGTGAATTTACAGAAAATATGCTCTCATTTTAGCTTCTGGAGCACCTTCCAAACCTCCATGGGACAAGCATGAGAAAATAGTGTTCTCTCAAACATGATTCATGATATCCCAGCAGAAGGTTTTTCACATGGTAAAATCACCTTAGAATACACCACAATTCCTAAAATTAGTATGGTACCATCAACAAATAAATTCTAATGTAACTAAAGCCTGTTATCACCCTTTATAGTTCTCCTTTTGGTGACCCTCAAAATCTTCTATTCACTACAATGCATTTCAATGAGGTACTATCATTTATATTGGTCCCAAGATGGCTGCCAGCAATTCCAGGATGAAGTGCTGACAGCCAATCAGATCTCACGATGACATGTGTGGTTAGGCTCCGCCCAGATATATATGTGACTTTACTTTTGATTTTCTCAGGAACTACTGAACGGATTTACACCATTTAAGCAAAAGGCACGACACTGAACCAAGGAGCTACCTCTTTGCCAAATTTGGTGTAATTCCGTTCAGCAGTTCGGGCTGTAGCTGCGACTAAAGGTTCCTATGGAAAAATGAATGGGGAAAACGCGTTTTGGGACCCCCCTTTTTCTCGGCCCCCGCTTGACGTATCACCCGAGACTTTCAGGATAGGAGCGGACCGGGAGCGCCCCAACAAGTTGGAAACTTTCGCGAAGATTCGTCAACCGGCGCCAACGTTATTTCAAATAGAATGTCGCGGATTTCCTATGGATAATAGGTTTTAACTATAACTATCTACTGGCGACCGCCAGTAGACAACAGAAGGGAGGACCCGCTTCACAAGTGGCCCGCTTAACAAGTAAAGAGCATCGTGGCAGAAAGAGCCAGGGATTGGTAGTTTGCTGGCCCACCCTGCGAGCATTACGGACAAGTGGCACGGTTTGGAACTGCTCGTGGGGTTGAGACGTCGAGGGACCCGAGGTGGCCATTAACATCTTGATGATCGGGACTCTCTTGGCTCATACCAGCCTTTCCCTCTTCTTGCAAGGTACAATAGTACGCATTGAAGCGTCATATTGCTCCGCATTTTGGACTTCCTTTGAAATGCATGCTGGGATGTTGAGTCCTGATATCGGACCACAGCTGCAATCAATCAAGGCGGAGCTTGCTATACTCCAACTATTTGGAGCACCATGGACAAAAGGAAGGACTGGGAGGGTAACCGCGAGGCAAGAAAAGCATCTGAGGAAGGCAAATGGAATTGCCGAAATGCATTATGCTTAAGCCATGATGAATTAAATGGTTACCTGGTATCCCCGCTGAGTCCTCTGGTCTTTTCGTTAGGAAGGATTTTTTTCGATATTTTTCACGAGCTGTGCCTTGGCGCGTGACAACAGAGGACCCGCTTCACAAGTGGCCCGCAACAAGTAAAGGCATCGTGGCAGAAAGAACCAAGGGATTGGTAGTTTGCTGGCCCACCCTGCGAGCATTACGGACAAGTGGCACGGTTTGGAACTGCTCGTGGGGTTGAGACGTCGGGGACCCGAGGTGGCCATTAACATCTTGATGATCGGGACTCTCTTGGCTCATACCAGCCTTTCCCTCTTCTTGCAAGGTACAATAGCACGCATTGAAGCGTCATATTGCTCCGCATTTTGGACTTCCTTTGAAATGCATGCTGGGATGTTGAGTCCTGATATCGGACCACAGCTGCAATCAATCAAGGCGGAGCTTGCTATACTCCAACTATTTGGAGCACCATGGACAAAAGGAAGGACTGAGGGTAACCCGAGGCAAGAAAAAGCATCTGAGGAAGGCAAATGGAATTGCCGAAATGCATTATGCTTAAGCCATGATGAATTAAATGGTTACCTGGTATCCCCGCTGAGTCCTCTGGTCTTTTCGTTAGGAAGGATTTTTTTCGATATTTTTCACGAGCTGTGCCTTGGCGCGTGACAACAGAGGACCCGCTTCACAAGTGGCCCGCAACAAGTAAAGGCATCGTGGCAGAAAGAACCAAGGGATTGGTAGTTTGCTGGCCCACCCTGCGAGCATTACGGACAAGTGGCACGGTTTGGAACTGCTCGTGGGGTTGAGACGTCGGGGACCCGAGGTGGCCATTAACATCTTGATGATCGGGACTCTCTTGGCTCAAACCAGCCTTTCCCTCTTCTTGCAAGGTACAATAGCACGCATTGAAGCGTCATATTGCTCCGCATTCTGGACTTCCTTTGAAATGCATGCTGGGATGTTGAGTCCTGATATTGGACCACAGCTGCAATCAATCAAGGCGGAGCTTGCTATACTCCAACTATTTGGAGCACCATGGACAAAAGGAAGGACTGAGGGTAACCCGAGGCAAGAAAAGCATCTGAGGAAGGCAAATGGAATTGCCGAAATGCATTATGCTTAAGCCATGATGAATTAAATGGTTACCTGGTATCCCCGCTGAGTCCTCTGGTCTTTTCGTTAGGAAGGATTTTTTTCGATATTTTTCACGAGCTGTGCCTTGGCGCGTGACAACAGAGGACCCGCTTCACAAGTGGCCCGCAACAAGTAAAGGCATCGTGGCAGAAAGAACCAAGGGATTGGTAGTTTGCTGGCCCACCCTGCGAGCATTACGGACAAGTGGCACGGTTTGGAACTGCTCGTGGGGTTGAGACGTCGGGGACCCGAGGTGGCCATTAACATCTTGATGATCGGGACTCTCTTGGCTCAAACCAGCCTTTCCCTCTTCTTGCAAGGTACAATAGCACGCATTGAAGCGTCATATTGCTCCGCATTCTGGACTTCCTTTGAAATGCATGCTGGGATGTTGAGTCCTGATATTGGACCACAGCTGCAATCAATCAAGGCGGAGCTTGCTATACTCCAACTATTTGGAGCACCATGGACAAAAGGAAGGACTGAGGGTAACCCGAGGCAAGAAAAGCATCTGAGGAAGGCAAATGGAATTGCCGAAATGCATTATGCTCAAGCCATGATGAATTAAATGGTTACCTGGTATCCCCGCTGAGTCCTCTGGTCTTTTCGTTAGGAAGGATTTTTTCGATATTTTTCACGAGCTGTGCCTTGGCGCGTGACAACAGAGGACCCGCTTCACAAGTGGCCCGCAACAAGTAAAGGCATCGTGGCAGAAAGAACCAAGGGATTGGTAGTTTGCTGGCCCACCCTGCGAGCATTACGGACAAGTGGCACGGTTTGGAACTGCTCGTGGGGTTGAGACGTCGGGGACCCGAGGTGGCCATTAACATCTTGATGATCGGGACTCTCTTGGCTCAAACCAGCCTTTCCCTCTTCTTGCAAGGTACAATAGCACGCATTGAAGCGTCATATTGCTCCGCATTCTGGACTTCCTTTGAAATGCATGCTGGGATGTTGAGTCCTGATATTGGACCACAGCTGCAATCAATCAAGGCGGAGCTTGCTATACTCCAACTATTTGGAGCACCATGGACAAAAGGAAGGACTGAGGGTAACCCGAGGCAAGAAAAGCATCTGAGGAAGGCAAATGGAATTGCCGAAATGCATTATGCTCAAGCCATGATGAATTAAATGGTTACCTGGTATCCCCGCTGAGTCCTCTGGTCTTTTCGTTAGGAAGGATTTTTTCGATATTTTTCACGAGCTGTGCCTTGGCGCGTGACAACAGAGGACCCGCTTCACAAGTGGCCCGCAACAAGTAAAGGCATCGTGGCAGAAAGAACCAAGGGATTGGTAGTTTGCTGGCCCACCCTGCGAGCATTACGGACAAGTGGCACGGTTTGGAACTGCTCGTGGGGTTGAGACGTCGGGGACCCGAGGTGGCCATTAACATCTTGATGATCGGGACTCTCTTGGCTCAAACCAGCCTTTCCCTCTTCTTGCAAGGTACAATAGCACGCATTGAAGCGTCATATTGCTCCGCATTCTGGACTTCCTTTGAAATGCATGCTGGGATGTTGAGTCCTGATATTGGACCACAGCTGCAATCAATCAAGGCGGAGCTTGCTATACTCCAACTATTTGGAGCACCATGGACAAAAGGAAGGACTGAGGGTAACCCGAGGCAAGAAAAGCATCTGAGGAAGGCAAATGGAATTGCCGAAATGCATTATGCTCAAGCCATGATGAATTAAATGGTTACCTGGTATCCCCGCTGAGTCCTCTGGTCTTTTCGTTAGGAAGGATTTTTTTCGATATTTTTCACGAGCTGTGCCTTGGCGCGTGACAACAGAGGACCCGCTTCACAAGTGGCCCGCAACAAGTAAAGGCATCGTGGCAGAAAGAACCAAGGGATTGGTAGTTTGCTGGCCCACCCTGCGAGCATTACGGACAAGTGGCACGGTTTGGAACTGCTCGTGGGGTTGAGACGTCGGGGACCCGAGGTGGCCATTAACATCTTGATGATCGGGACTCTCTTGGCTCATACCAGCCTTTCCCTCTTCTTGCAAGGTACAATAGCACGCATTGAAGCGTCATATTGCTCCGCATTTTGGACTTCCTTTGAAATGCATGCTGGGATGTTGAGTCCTGATATCGGACCACAGCTGCAATCAATCAAGGCGGAGCTTGCTATACTCCAACTATTTGGAGCACCATGGACAAAAGGAAGGACTGAGGGTAACCCGAGGCAAGAAAAGCATCTGAGGAAGGCAAATGGAATTGCCGAAATGCATTATGCTTAAGCCATGATGAATTAAATGGTTACCTGGTATCCCCGCTGAGTCCTCTGGTCTTTTCGTTAGGAAGGATTTTTTTTCGATGTATATATATATATATATATATATATATATGTATATGCATGTATATATATGTATATATATACATGTGTGTGTATGTATTATCTACTGGCGGTCGCCAGCAGATAGTTATAGTTAGGACCTATTATCCATAGGAAATCCGCCGACATTCTATTTGAAATAACGTTGGCGCCGGTTGACGAATCTTCGCGAAAGTTTCCAACTTGTTGGGGCGCTCCGCTCCGCTCCTACCCTGAAAGTCTCGGGTTGATTCGTCAAGCGGGGGCCGAGAAAAAGGGGGTCCCAAAACGCGTTTTCCCCATTCATTTTTCCATAGGAACCTTTAGTCGCAGCTACAGCCCGAACTGCTGGAACGGAATTACACCAAATTTGGCAAAGAGGTAGCCCTTGGTTCAGACTGGTGCCTTTGGCTTAAATGGTGTAAATCCGTCTCAGTAGTTCCTGAGAAAATCAAAAGTAAAGTCACATATATATCTATGGCCGAGTAGGGTCCGCAGTACCCTCAGCGCACCTCTGCGCGCACCGTCCCGATCACGAGCTGCATGCTAATTGGCTGTCAGCTGGCTGTCAACACTCCAAACCAGGAAGTGTTGGCAGCCATTTTGTCTCTCGGTAGAACCGAGGCACAAAAACAAGTGCGCAAAACGCACAAAGGGGGCAGGGTAGAAACACCCTGACCCCCTAGGCCTGCCTCAGGAGTCCCAAAGGACCCCTAGCAGAAAAAGCATTTTTTTTAATTGGCAGGATGCGCTTAGGTGCGCGGATCCCACTGATTAAAAAAAAAA
>CAWUFW010032282.1:0-14162 GCA_963921515.1 Calotriton arnoldi | reverse complement strand
CAATATTTTGGAACACTGTATCCTTCAACGTTGAGCAAACCAAACAGCTAATATATAGGGTGTTTCCCTATGTAGCCGTGGTGGATACTTAACCCTGCCCACTCCAGACGTCTTTTGGAGTATATGGGTAGGGGTCTCTGAGAGAAAAAGCCCGGCTGAGTTACTCAGTATCTAGCGTTAAATTACCGCCATACCAAACGTTGGGCGCCATGTAGTGTAGCTCCTATTTCCCTAATGCACAAGTTACTAACTTGTGTAACGATATATCTGTAAGAGACAGTAGTTAGTGATAGATTCCTTACCTTAGAATATCCCCAGGCGTCAGGCTGGATCCGGAAAGTTTTTTGCGTAGCAGTACCCTTGCGCGTCGGTAGGCGGCGTCGTGCGGCTCCGCGTCCGTCGTCGGCGTCGTGATCGCCGGGATGACGTCGCGGGCAGTACTTAGGCGCCGCCCCTGCGCGCTGACGTCAGTTCTGTACACGACTTTCCGCGCCAGGAACGCAGAGCCATGCAAGAAGCTGACATAGGTGTCTGAAAAATACTAGGGCCCTGAAAGGGATGTCCTTAACCCTAGAAATCAGTTCGCAGAACGGGGAGGATGGGTGGGGCGGTAGGAATCTGTCACTAACTACTGTCTCTTACAGATATATCGTTACACAAGTTAGTAACTTGTGCATCTGAAAGAGACACGTTAGTGACAGATTCCTTACCTTAGAATAGATACCCCAGCAATACCAACCCCGGTGGTGGGTCTGCGAACAAAGATCAGACAAGGAAGTCCTGGAGGACAGAACGGCCAAAGAAGCCGTCCCTCCGGACCTGACTGTCAAGGCAGTAATGCTTTGTAAACGTGTGCAGCGAGGCCCACGTAGCTGCCTGACAGATAACCGGCAGCGGAACACCGCGGCCCAAGGCCGTGGTAGCAGCCGTTGCCCTGGTGGAATGGGCACGCAGCCCAACAGGAGGCTCCTTCTTAGCCAAAGAATAGCAGGTCTTGATGCACAAGGTAACCCAGCGGGAGATGGTCCTCTTGTGCACCGCCCGACCTTTTTGGCGCCCACGTAGCCAACAAAGAGCTGGTCATCCACCCGGAAGTGTTTTGTGCGGTCAATATAGAAAGAGAGCGCACGTTTTGGGTCCAGACGGTGGAGCCTCTCTTCCTCTCTGGAAGGATGCGGAGGCGGAAAGAAGGTGGGCAAAGTGATGGTCTGCCCAATGTGGAAAGCAGTAACCACCTTTGGCAAGAAGGACGGACGCGTCCGAAGAACAACCTTGTCTGGATGAACAGACAGAAAGGGAGGTTTGCAAGATAGAGCCTGGAGCTCACTCACCCGCCGAGCGGAGGTGATGGCCACCAGAAAGGCTGTCTTCAGAGTCAGAAGACGAAGAGGACAGTTATGCAGAGGCTCAAAGGGAGCGCACATTAAAAAGGTAAGAACCAAGTTCAAGTCCCACTGAGGCATCACAAACGGAACAGGAGGGAAGAGGTGAGTAATGCCTTTTAAGAACCTGTTAACAACAGGGGACTTGAAAAGGAGGGCTGATCAGGGAGCCTGAGGAAGGCCGAGATAGCACAAAGATAACCCTTGATGGTACCCAGGGCAGAACCCTGTTGGGCCAAAGAGAGAAGGAACAGAAGGACCTCAGAAAGAGGGGCAGAAAGGGGATTCACAGCCTTTGCTGTGCACCATGCCACAAATTTGTTCCACCTGCAGGCGTATACCACCTTAGTGGAGGGACGCCTGGCTGCCAGAATCACATCACAAACTTCGGGAGGCAAGTCGAAAGGAATCAACTGCCGCCGCTCAATCTCCACGCAAGCAGGTGTAGACTGGACAGGTTCGGGTGGAGGACCGTCCCCTGCTGCTGCGACAGAAGATCCTCCCGAAGAGGCAGACGGATCGGGGATCTACGCTCATATTGAGTAGCTCGGGATACCAAACTCTTCGAGCCCAGTCCGGAGCCACAAGAATGACTTGGGCCCGGTCGTGCCGAATCTTCTTCAACACTCTGGGTAGAAGTGGTATAGGCGGAAAGGCGTACAATAGACCGCAACTCCACTCGTGACGAAAGCGTCGCCGAGCGAGTGCCGCCTTGGAAATTCCAACGCGCAGAACTGATGACATTGCGCGTTCTCTTCGGTGGCGAATAGATCTAACCAAGGCTCTCCCCACTGTAGAAAGAGTCCTTGCGCCACTTCCGAGTGAAGACGCCATTCGTGATCCATCATGCACCTGCGGCTGAGTTCGTCCGCCCTGGCGTTCAGGGAACCTGCCAGGTGTTGAACCACCAGGAACATGCCCTGATGTTCCAGCCATGTCCAGAGGCGCAGAGCCTCCTGACAAAGGGTCCACGACCCCACCCCGCCTTGTTTGTTGCAGTACCACATGGCGGTGGTGTTGTCTGTGAACACCTGCACTACCTTCCCTTTGACAGAGGGAAGGAATGCCTTGAGTGCAAGTCGGATCGCCCGGAGCTCCAGAAGGTTGATATGGAGCCGGGACTCCGCCGGAGACCAGAGGCCTCTGATCTCCGCCTCTCCCATGTGACCGCCCCATCCCAGAAGGGACGCGTCCGTCACAACTGTGTGCTCTGGCTGGGGAAGGGAGAGGGATCTGCCCATGACCCATTGCCGGTTCGAGAGCCACCACTGCAACTGTTTTGCAGTCCCCTCCGAGATCTGGACGTGATCGGACAGGTCGCCCTGGTGCTGCGCCCACTGGAACTTCAGGTCCCACTGCAGAGCCCGCATATGCCATCTGGCATGAGTGACCAGCAGGATGCAGGAGGCCATGAGGCCCAGCAGCCTCAGGGTCATCCGTACCGAAACCCAGGATAAGGGCTGAAAGATCGGAATCATAGCCTGAATATCCCGGACTCGCCGTTCGGGAGGATAGGCCCGAAACTGCGTCGTGTCCAGAACTGCTCCGATGAAAAGGAGCTGTGGAGAAGGAATCAGATGCGACTTTGGCACATTGATGGAGAACCCCAGCGAGTGCAGGAGTTCGGCCGTAGTCTGGAGGTGGGAGACAACTGCCTGGGACGAGCCCGCCTTCAGCAGCCAGTCGTCGAGGTAGGGAAGACTGAAACCCCTGCCCGGCGCAGATGAGCTGCGACCACCGCCATCACTTTCGTGAACACCCGAGGGGCACTGGTAAGGCCAAAGGGGAGCACGGTGAACTGAAAATGCTCGAGGCCTACCGTGAACCGAAGGTAACGCCGGTGGGCCGGCAGGACGGGGATGTGGAAATAGGCGTCCTGCAAGTCCAACGCTACCAACCAGTCTCCGGGGTCGAGGGCAGTCAAGACCTGAGCTAGGGTGAGCATCTTGAACTTCTCCTTCCGGAGGAAGCGATTGACGTTCCGGAGGTCCAAGATAGGACGCATGTCCTCCTTGTCCTTTTTGGGCACCAGAAAGTAGTGGGAGTAGCAACCACGCCCTACTTCTGGGGTCGGAACATGCTCGATGGCCCTCTTGGCCAAGAGGGCCGTGACTTCCTTCTGTAGAAGCACCAAGTGATCCCCTGACATGCGGTGGAATTGAGGTGGCATGGCTGGGGGGTGGTCTCGAAGGGGAGGGAGTAGCCCCTTCGGACAATGTCCAAGACCCACTTGTCCGAGGTGATGGGACGCCAGTGGTGAAGGTGATGGCGGACCCTGCCCTCGACTGGCGTGCTGTGCACCTGAAAGGAGGGACTAGGAGGGCTTGGAGGCCGCGGACGGGTTGGAGGTGGTGGCCTGACCCGCACGCTGGTTGCCCGAACCGCCACGGCGGTATCCACGTCCTCGGCCACGCGAAGGCGCTTGCTGCGCGGGCCGTTGGCCGGGCTGTGGACGTGACTGGGCGCCCCTTCCGTGGCCACGAAAGGGGCGAAAAGCAGACGTTTGCGGAGGGCGCACAACAGCAAGGCCCAGGGACTTAGCAGTAGCCCGTGAGTCCTTGAAACGCTCCAGCGCATGGTCTGCCTTCGAACCAAAAAGACCGACTCCATCAAAGGGCATGTCCATGAGAGTATTCTGGACATCCCCTGAAAAACCAGTGGTTCTCAGCCAGGCGTGGCGACGCAGCGCCACCGTCGTTGCAAGCGATCTGCCCAGCGAGTCGGCGGTATCAAGGCCACAGCGGATGGTATATTTAGCCGCATCACGCCCTTCCGCAATAGCGCGGGTAAGCAGTGTCTGGACCTCCTCAGAACACTGCGGCAAAACATCAGCCACCGAATCCCACAGGGAGTGGGTGTATCGGCCCAAGAGGCAAGCGGTATTAACAGACCGCAAGCCAGCACTGGAGGAAGAGAAAGCCTTCTTCCCAAAGTGATCCAGGCGCTTGGATTCCCTATCCGGAGGGGCGGTAGGGAAGGCTGTTTGGGGAGGCAGAGGCTTGGACAACCAAGCTCTCAGGGGTGGGGTGTTGGGAGAGAAACAGGGGGTCGCCCGGAGCCGGGCGATGGCGTCGGAGCCACGTTCCTATCCACAGGAGCCCCTGTGGTGGGTTTGGACCAGGCACCCAAAAGAACGTCAGTGAGTGCATCGTTGAACGGCAGCACAGGCTCCGAAGAGGAGGCCGCCGGCTGAAGCACTTCAGTCAGGAGGTTAGTCCTGACGGCCACTGTAGGCAACTGGAGATTTAAGGCTCCAGCAGCTCTACGCAACACCGTTGCAAAATTAGCCCCCTCCTCCGTTGCCACGGGAGGAGACAGCATGCCAGAGTCGGGGGAGGTATCCAGCCCACTGGCATCCCCAAGTTCCTCAACCCAGTCCGGGTCAAACTCGCACTGTTGTGTGAGAGGGTCGTTGAGACCCCTCCCAGCTCTCCTGGTCCTCCTCAGGTTGAAAAGATGGAGGAGGAGGGACATAAGGGACCCAAGGCCTCATCGGCGCCGGAACCGGCGTCGGGCGACGCCGGTCCGGCTCCATGTCCGGACCCGGGGAGAACCGGGGAACGACGCCGCCCGGAGCCCCGGACGGCGTCGGAAACGGCACCCGGGGACATCGGCGTCGGCGGAGGCGTGGTTAGGTCAACCGGCGTCGATGGGGGTTGCGGCACCACCGGAACCGGGGTCGAGGCCGGGGCCGGAGCCGAGGCCGGGACGAAGGCTGGTGGGACAGGCGACGCCGGGACCGGAGTCGACGGCGACGCCGGAGCAACCCCATCAGGGCCCGCGGGGCCCGAAGGCGCACCGGAGGGACCTTGAGGCCCGAAGAGGCGGGCCATGGCCGACAGGAATTTCTGTACTTCGGCCGGAGTCGCCCCCGAACCCGGGTAGGACGGGTAATGCGGGGGCAACTCGACAGGCACGTCCGGGGCCGCGGGGACGGTGCCGACAGGGACCTCAGCCGAGTTGCGCGACCGGCGAGGCGAAGTCTTAGAGCGATGACGCCGCTTAGACTTCTTGTGCTTCGACTTACCGGAGGAGCGCGAAGACTTGGATTCCGACGAACGGCGGGGACTCCGCGTCCGGCCCCTCGACCTCTCCCGGGACCGGGGCTTGCTGCGGCGCAGAGCCGACTGCCGGACTTCAAGGAGCTTTCGAGACCGCTCTCGCAAAGCCTTCGGATGAAGTTTCCGGCAGTCAGGGCACGACTTCGTGATCGTGGCCTCGGCCGAGACAGAAGAGACACTCGAGGTGGGGGTCCGTGATGGACATCATACGACCACATTCCTCGCAGGGCTTAAAGCCGGGCATCCCTACGACACCTTAGGAGTCGTGAAGACTCGTTGAAGAGAACAGTGAAAAATTTCACAAAAAGATAGTCAAAAAGTGACTAGGGCACTGCTCTTCCCGGATCTGCGCTTACTGGCGCGGAAAAGAAGAACTGACGTCAGCGCGCAGGGGCGGCGCCTAAGTACTGCCCGCGACGTCATCCCGGCGATCACGACGCCGACGACGGACGCGGAGCCGCACGACGCCGCCTACCGACGCGCAAGGGTACTGCTACGCAAAAAACTTTCCGGATCCAGCCTGACGCCTGGGGATATTCTAAGGTAAGGAATCTGTCACTAACGTGTCTCTTTCAGATAGGCTCTGCGCATTGGAATAATATCCCCTATAGGTTTGACATAGGACTAAGGTCAGAATGTCCCTATCGAGTATATTAAACTTAATTACTTGTGCCAGCTAGCTCAGAGGCCACTAGAAACTCCTTGGATAACAAGAAGGGAGTAGTTTCTGGCAGCTGCAAAACATGTCAACTTTGTTTCCCTTTAGAATCAGAACGTGTCCCAGAGTCGTGGAAACAATAGATAACTATTTCACTCAGCTCAATCGTGCATGCTTAGTTTTCCTCAAAGTTACACAGAAAGAATAGACGGGCGTTTCAATAAAAGATTTATTGAACAGTCTTGTTTCTCGTGTAAGTTAAATGTGCTGTTATGATCACAAGACAGTATGCAAGATAAATAATGTACAGCGTAAGCAGTAGAAATAAATAATACTGCGCTAGCATGATCTTTAGTAGATATTCATTTGCATAAATAACAGACAAAAAATGCGAGTACTCATACGATGCGTTGCTAAGCTAGTTCTACCCCAATGTACCTAACCTAGGTGTAGGGAGAGGTATGAAGTAGGTGAAGTATTCCTTACTATGGTATACTAAGAGTATGTTAAGTCTAGTATGCCTAGTATGCCAAGAGTCCCTCTAGGTTCTAGTCAGCTCCATACCTTAAGAATGAGAGAGGTAGGAATCTCTTGCCAGACTCGAACTCCAACACCCCGCAAGGGAAGTCAGATCACTGGAAGCTGGACTCTCTGCGTGCAGGGATGACAGCGTCTTCTCAGTGCGTCAGGCCGGGAAACGGGCTCCTCTGAAGTCGAGGTCTCCTCTAGTTTACAAGGGCTAGGGAAGGTATATTTATACCTGAGAGGTACCTCAGAATGTTAGCATTGACGTGAATCGGACAGCGGAAGACGTCATGAATGAACCCCTAAGGTATAATGGTTCATGCATAATAGAGGAGTCCTTGAAGAAATCAATAGTCCTGTGCTAGGGAAACTCACGAAGCCTAAGGGTCTGTTCTTCAAGAACTCGTTGTGACGTTAGGGTGGACGGATGTCGGAGACCATGCCTGTATTTGGAGTGCACGGTTTAATGCCTAAATAAGGACTGGGATTTTATGCCTATATAAGGGCAGGGCGAATTGTGCCTATATAAGGACATGATACAGGAAAGCCCGTGTATGGACACCCTAAGAGGAATACAACATAACCATCTTGAAAGAAGGCTTCCCCCACTAAAAGCAACTGAATTAAATAATTAAATCTGATAGAGACATCCAGCCACAGATTCCTTACCTTTGAATTTCCAAGGCACTGGGCTGGATCTGGAAGACTTTTGCTCGAGCAATACCCTTGTATGCCAGTAGGTGGCGTTGGTCGGCTCCACGTGACATCGGCGGCGTCCGCGCAGGAAGTGATGTCTGCATCACCTATACAGGCGCCACCTCGGCACGCTGACGTCAGTTCTTTTCTTTCTGCGCCAGCTAGTGCAGAGCTACCCTCTGTCACTTTATGAGAGGCCTTTTGCAATGTTTTGTCTACGATTTTTGGTGAGTAGGTTTTTTTCCAATCATGTCGAAGAAAACTTCTGGATTCAAACAGTGTGATGCCAGCCATTGTGCCATGTCGTGATGGATCCATGCTTATTTTGTCTCCGATGCCTGGAGCGCGACCACGATTCAAAGTCGTGCTCCGACTGGTGGGCCATGGCTCCGAAAGCTTTGAGGGAGCAGTCCCTGAACCTGCTTGCAGCCCGGCTCCCGTCACCATGCCGTTCGCCCCGGAGGTCTTGTTCTTGGTCGAGAGGAAGGTCTGGCCACCGCTCCGGGAGTCCCAAGTCCTCATCCTCCCACTTAAAGTTATCGGGTCGGTCAGGTGAGAGGCATAAGAAACACAAGAAGTCGAAGTATGTTTCAACTTCTCCCCGTCTGTCTGCCGACGTGACAGAGGAGTCTCAATGATCTAAGCCTCGTTCTGTGGAACCAACGCCTGGGTCGGCTCCGCACTTCCCTGTCTTCCCAGGAGCCGGAGAGACCCCTGCCCAGCATAAAGAATTTTATGATGCCATGTTCCTCATATTTGGCCGACATGACTCTCCCGGCGCGCCTTTGGGCCCCAGATGCTCAGAGGGGACCCCATTGGGTTTCATGATGGTGGCACCAGCCCCAGCACCGATGCCGCTCAATTGATCCGGTGGTGGATCTGGACCGGCGTGGGTGGTGCCACTGCGACCTTCCCCGGCCCCCCGTGCCGAGACTCCTGATGCCAGCCTAATTTTTTATCCCCGATGACCCGGAGCTGAATCTGCACCTACAGAAGCCGATGGCACCCTTGGGTCCTAGGTCGGTTCCTCAACCTTAATCTGAAGGGCTAGGAATGGAGAAGATTGGGAGGGGTCGCTGGACCCTTTACAAGACCAACCTAAGCACGAAATGGACAGGTATGAGGAATTGGGTGAGGCCAGTGGACTGGATACCTTTCCAGATTCTGGCCTGCTTTCTCCCTCTACTGTGGCTATGGATGAAGGAGCTTCATATGCTATGGTGTTGAGGAGGGCAGCTGAGGTCCTGGACCTTCAGCTCCCTTTGGTGGAACTCAAGACGAACATCTTGACAGAGGTCCTGCAGCTGGGCGTCTCCTCCTCGGAATCCCTCCTGCCTTTCAACAAGGCCTTGACTGATGTCCTTCTGGGACTTGGTCAAGCCCAGCACAGGGGCTCCTGTGAATAGGACAATCGCCCGCCGCCATCACCCTGCACCGGGCGACCCAAAATTCCTCACCAACCACCCTACCTCTGAGAGCTTGGTGGTCCAAGCCTCTACCTCACAAGGTGCGTTCCCTTCTGCACCCCCGAACAGGGAATCCAAGAGGGTGGATAGTTGGGGAAAGAAAAAAGATTTCTTCCGCCAGCCTTGCATTGTGATCGGTGAACACTGCATGCCTATTGGGATGCTACACCCACTCCTTGAGGAAAATGGTTGCACAAGTTCTGCCACAGGTCCTGGAGGAGGCCCGGGCCATTCTCTTCCAAGCAGTATCAGACGGGAAAGATGAGGCAAAGTTCACCATTCGTTGTGGGCTTGACACGACCGACTCGCTGGGCAGAGCGATGTCTTCAACGGTGGCTGTTCGACGCCATGCCAGTCTGAGGACTTCTGGCTTTTCTGGGGATGTCCAGGATTCCCTAATGGACATACCCTATGATGGCATCCATCTCTTTGAAGACAAGGAATTCATGGCACTGGAGCACTTTAAGGACTCACAGACTGTGGCCAACTCCTTGGGTCTCTCAGTGGCCATTAGTCCCTCTTCTGCCTTTCATGGCCACGGAAGGGGCTTTCAGCCGCAGCAGCCATATCCCATCTGCAAGACCGTGCCAACTCAGCAACTTTTGTGCAGCCGCGGGTGTGGCTCCTTTTGACCCTGTAGGTGGGGCAGCCAGAGGTCGGGTCAGTTCACTCCTCCCCCTGCAGCCTCTGACACTTCCTAGTTCGGCCCTTCAAGATCATGGGCGGCCAGTTAATGGTAGGATCAGCCATCACCTCCACCAATGGCAAAACATCACGTCAGTCAGGTGGGTTCTTCAGATAGTCTGAAGGGGCTACTCCCTCCCCTTCTAAACGACTCCACCCTCAATGCCTCCAACTTAAGACCGGCTGACAGAGGACCACCTGAACTTGCTTCAGGAGGACATCAGGACTCTCTTGGCCAAGGGAGCCATAAAGAGGGAGTAGGCTGCAGATGTTATTCCCACTACTTTCTGGTCCCGAAAAAGGACAAGGGCCGTCGTCCTATCCTAGATCTGCGAGCCCTCAACTGCTTCCTCAAAAAGGAAATGTTCAAAATGCTCACTCTGGTTGAGGTTTTATCTACCCTAGACCTCGGAGTCTGTATGGTAGCGATGGACTTACAGGACGCCTATTTTCACTATTCCCGTCCTGCTAGCTCATCGGCGTTACCTGCGATTCATGGTAGGCCCAAGTACTTTCAGTTCACGGTGCTCCCCTTTGGCCTTACCAGCACCCCTCGGGTGTTCACCAAAGTGATGGCGGTGGTCGCAGCTCATCTACGCAGATCACGAGTGCCAGTCTTCCCCTATCTCGACGACTGGCTGTTGAAGGCGAGCTCGCCCCAGACTGTCCTCTCCCACCTCCAGACTACGGCGAACCTCCTGCTTTCACTGGGGTTCACCATCAACGTGCAGAAGTCACACCTGACTCCCTCTCAGACGCTCCCTTTCATCGTAGCTGTTCTGGACACAGTGGAGTTTTGGGCTATACTTCTGAGGGGAGAGTCCAGGATATTCAGGCTAGGATTCCGCTGTTTCAGCCTCTATCCTCGATTTTGTTGAGACTGACTCTGAGGCTGCTGAGCCTCATGGCCTCCTGAATCCTGCTAGTGACATGCCAGATGGCATATGCAGACTCTGCAGTGGGAACTGAGGTTCCAGTAGGCGCAGGATAAGGGGAATCTTTCTGACATGGTTCAGATCTTGAAGGGAACTGCACAGGACCTGCAATGGTGGCTCATCAACCACAACTGGGTCAGAGGCAGATCCCTCTCCCTGCCCCAACCAGATCACACAGTAGTGACAGGTGTGTCACTCCTGGGATGGGGCGGCCATCTGGGAGAGGTGAAGATTAGAGGGCTCTGGTCTCTAGTGTAATCCGGACTCTACATCAACTTGCTGGAGCTCCGAGCGATTCGCTTGGCATTGAAAGCTTTACTGCCTTCCATAAAGTGGAAGCTGGTCCAGGTTTTCACAGACAATACCGCTATGTGGTAATGCAACAAACAGGGCAAGGTGGGGTCGTGGACCCTTTACCAAGAGGCCCTGCATCTCTGGACATGACTGGAATAGCAGGGTATATCCATGGTGGTTCAACATCTCGCATGTTTCCAGAACACCAGGGAGGACAAACTCAGCCGTCAATGCCTAGCAGATCAAAAATTGCGTCTCCATCCGGAGGTGGCGCAAGGTCTCTTTCAAACGTGGGGAGAGCCTTGGTTAGATCTATTCGCCTCCACCGAGAATGTGCAATGTCAGAGGTTTTGCGCGCTGGTGTTTCCAAGGCGGCACTGGCTCGGCAACGCTTTTCGTCTCGAGTGGAGCTCAGGTTTCCTATACGGCTTTCCACCAATAACACTCCTGTCCAGAGTGATCAAGACGATCAGGAGCGACCAGGCCCAAGTCATTCTTGAGGCTCCAGACTGGGCATGGAGAGAATGGTATCCCAAGCTTTTCCAACTGAGCATCGATCCTCCGATTAGGCTGCCCCTTCGGGAGGATCTTCTGTCGCAGCAGCAGGGGGAAGGTCCTCTACCCGAACCAGTCAACTTTACACCTTCTTGCGTGGAGATTAAGCAGCAGCAGTTGACAGCATTCGACCTTCCTCCCGAAGTCTGTCATGCTATTTTGGCAGCCAGGCGTCCCTCTACCAAGACCATGTACACCTGCCAGGGACTAACATTTTTAAAATACTGTACAGAAAGGTCCATTGATCCTCTTTCTGCTTCCCTCAAGTCCTTTTTATTTTGACCCTTGCCCAGCACGGCTCTGGGCACTCTTAAAGGATACTTTTCAGCCTTGTCTGCCTTCTGAGGCTGCCCGATCAACCCTCTTTATATAAACCCCCTTTTGTTAATAGACTTCTTAAGGGGCTTCATCATGCCTCAGTGGGACCTTAATTTGGTTCTCATCTTCCTGTGTGATCCGTTCGAACCTCTGCACAACTGCCCCCTCTGGCTGCTTACCATCAAAACAGCCTTTTTAGTGGCAATAACTTCTGCCAGGAGGGTGAGTGAATTGCAGGCTCTGTCATTCAAGCCTACTAACCTGACTATCGTCCTTGGTAAATTGGTGCTTCACACTAGGGCCTCTATCATACCGAAAGTGGTAACACCATTCCATGTGGGGCAATAAGTCACTTTGCCTACTTTCTATGCTCCTCCACACCCCTCTAAAGAGGAGGAGCGACTCCACCATCTGGACAGAAAAAGAGCGTTGTCATTTTACCTTGACCGCACTAAAGAGTTCCCAGTGGACGACCAACTATTCGTGGGGAACAAAGGATCAAAGGAAGGTTGTGCAGTGCAGAAGAGGACTATCTCATGACGTTTGTCCTCTGCATCAAAATTTGCTATGCTCTGGCCAAAAAACAGCATACTGAAGGCTTAAAAGGGCTCATTCTACCAGAGCTAAGGCTGCTACCACAGCATTGCAATGTTGAGTTCCAGTCCTTGACATTTGCCAGGCAGCAACGGGGGCATCCCTGCACACGTTTACCACTACTACCTGGACAGTCAAGTCCAAAGGGATGGCTTTTTTGGCTGCTCTGTCCTGTGGTACTTCCTGGTCTAACTTTGTTCGCAATCCCTCCTCGGGGAATGGCATTGCTTGGGTATCTATTCAAAGGTAGGAATCTGCGGCTAGATATCTATCAGATGGAGAAGTTACTTATCTTCGGTAACGCCTTATCTGGTAGAGATCTAATCTAGCTGCAGATTCCTTACTGACCCACCCTTCCTCCCCGCACTGCGGACAGGTTCTTAGGGTCAGGGCTGTTCCCTTTCAGGGCCCTAGTTTTTCACGAGCACACCACTGTCAGTACACTTTATGGCTCCGCACTCCTGGCATGGAAAGTCGTGAAATGTAACTGACATCAGTGCGCCGAGAGCAGCTAAGGCTTATCCAGGAGGGTGTAAAGAGGGTACATTTACCACACAAGTCAGTCAGTGAGAGTCACACAGGAAAGAATCAGACCAGTGCTCGAAAAATTGGTACTATTTATTACAACACCAGTCTCTACATTACTTTGGTATGTCTCCTACCCGGAGATATGCATACACAACAAATAAATCAGCAAAATAGGTAAGTGAACACACAAAAACACACGGGCCCCTATGGGGGGGATGACGGGGAGGGGAAGGGCGGACCAATCCATTTAATAAGTAAGTGGAATGCGAAAGGGGTACCTAACCAAGGCTACCACCCATGGATCTGTAGGCCAGGGGAAGCACGGGACCACCAAGAGTAAGTAACTAGGAGTTCCTAGGCCTCCGGGTGCAGAGGTGATACCCCTGTTCTGTGTGCATAGGACAACATGGGGAAGTCGCGGTTACGATTTTCAGGATTCACGACCCTTCCCAGAGGAACCAGAGGAAACCCTTTGGAACCAGGGAGGTTGGAGAGCACCCCCACCCGTGGATACCTAGAGAAGCAGGATACCTACACCATGGAGCCCGGGTGCATAGGTGTGAAGTGGTGTCGGAACCACCCATTGACGTCAATGGGACTCTTCAGGTGTCCAGCGGCTACCGTGACCCATGGACCAGGTCGGTGGAACCCAGGCGTTGATTCTGGACCGGGAGCACCTGAGGAGAGAGGAGACCGAGTCCAAGCAACCTGGAGTCGTCCAGGAGGTGCAGGAGTGGGGGTAATTCACGGTAGGAGGGAGGTCTTAGAGTTGCCGCTGTGGAGACCAAGCGATGATGTAGGATCACAGGAGCTGTTCACGTATTGCAGGAGGGTCAGTGGCCAGCAGGACCACCAACAAGCCTTGGCAAATGCAGCAGATGCGTTGCAGGAAGAGTTGCAGAAAGGAGGACCAGCAAGGTCCAGGGAACCCACACACCACAGGTAAGTTAGAGCCAGCCCTCAGCAAGCAGGAGAGCCAGCAGGAATCGATGGGACCCTCTTGCAGCAGGCACATGGAGTCGCAGGGAGGACTCAGCAGCACAGCAAAGATGGAGGCCCACGTCTCAGGAGATGCAGTGAGGATTTCACTTTTGGAGCAGGGTGATGCTTAAGGCTGGGGCTTCTTGGAGCTTGGAGACTTCCTGACTGGAGAGCCAACAAGCCTTGGTAATGGCAAACAGACGCGGTGCACAGGGGTTCGGTTCCAGCAGCTCCATGAGGGATTTCAGTCTTCCAAATTGCACAGAAGACAACTCAGGCCTCGGGAGAGTCTCTAAGAGGACTGCATATCAGTGTGCTGTCGATCAAACGTGGGCATCTGATTCATATCTTTTACACCTAATGCACAAGTTACTAACTTGTGTAACGATATATCTGTAAGAGACAGTAGTTAGTGACAGATTCCTTACCTTAGAATATCCCCAGGCGTCAGGCTGGATCCGGAAAGTTTTTGCGTAGCAGTACCC
>CAWUFW010032281.1:0-14163 GCA_963921515.1 Calotriton arnoldi | reverse complement strand
GCCTGGAGCAGCCAGGAGGTTGGTTACACCTCTGAAGTTCAGGGGCTTCCTATTGACACTCAATCAATCAATCAATCAATCAATCACGGCATTTATAGAGCGCGCCACTCACCCGGGGAGGGTCTCAAGGCGCTGGGGGAGGGGGTAAGTTACTGCCTCGAACAGCCAGGTCTTGAGCTGCTTCCTGGAAGGCGAGATGGTCCTGGGTTCGCCGAAGGTGAGTGGGGAGGGAGTTCCAGGTCTTGGCCGCCAGGTAGGGAGAAGGATCTTCCTCCGGCGGTGGTTCTGCGGATGCGTGGTACGGTGGCGAGGGCGTGGCTGGTTGATCGTAGCTGGCGTGTGGGCGTGTAGAAGGACATGCGGTCGTTGAGGTACTTTGGGCCCAGGTCGTGGAGGGCCTTGTGTGCGTGGGTGAGGAGTCTGAACGTGATTCTCTTGCTGACGGGGAGCTAGGTGCAGGTCTTTCAGGTGTACGGTGATGTGGCTGTGTCGGGGGATGTCCAGGATGAGTCGTGCGGAGGCGTTCTGGATGCGCTGGAGTCTCTTTTGAAGTTTGGCTGTGGTTCCGGCGTAGAGGGTGTTCCCATAGTCCAGTCGGCTGGTGACGAGTGCCTGGGTGACGGTCTTCCTGGTTTCAGTGGGGATCCATCTGAAGATCTTGCGGAGCATGCGCAGGGTGTTGAAGCATGAAGATGAGACGGCGCTGAACTTTGTCTGGTCACTCGACAGGGGAGGAGTCCAGTGATGAAGCCTCAGGGCTGCGTAAGCGTGGATCCGTTGGCTTGGGTGCGGTGCCCAGGGGCCGGGGGCCACCAGGAGTCGACCCAGGCGGTGAGGGTGATGAGCCCAGGATGAGGACTTCCGTCTTGTCTGGAGTTCAGTCTAAGGCGTGCCAAGGTTCCTCATCCAGTCGGCGACGTCTCTCATCCCGGCCGTGGAGGTTGGCTCCGGCGATGGTGGGGTCGTTGGTGAGGGAGAGGATCAGCTGGGTGTCGTCGGGCGTAGGAGATGATGTTGAGGGTTGTGTCGGCGTGCGATGGCTGCGAGGGGGCTCATGTAGACGTTGAAGAGGGTCGGGCTGAGTGAGGATCCTTGTGGAACGCCGCAGATGACTTCGGTGGCTTCGGATCTCGAACGGGGAGAGGCGGACTCTCGGGGTTCCACTTCCGCTGAGGAACGATGATCCGATCCATTCCAGTGCTTTCTCTCGGATTCCGATGTTGCTGAGGCGCTTTTCACTAGGGTGCGGGCAGACGGTGGCCGCACCGCCGCCGCGAGAGGTCCAGGAGAGATGAGTGGCAGCTGAGCTTCCGTTGTCGGTTAGGGTTCTGATGTCGTCGGTGGCTGCGATAAGGGCGGTCTCGGTGCTGTGGTTGGCCCGAAACCCGGACTGCGAGGGGTCGAGGGATCCATTCGTCTCGAGGAAGGCGGCAAGCTGTCTGTTGACGGTCTTCTGATGACTTTGGCCGGAAACGGAAGGAGCGAGATGGGGCGGTAGTTCTTGAGGTCGGTGGGGTCCGCCGTTGGTTTCTTCAGAGGGCGGTAAGCTCGGCGTGCTTCCAGCTCTCCGGGAAGGTGGCGGTGTGGAAGGAGGAGTTGATGATGTCCCGGAGATGGGGTGCGATGGTGGCGTCGGCTTTGTTGAAGACGTGGTGTGGGCAGGGTCGGTTGGTGATCCGGAGTGGATGGAGTTCATCGTGCGGGTGTGGTGTCTTCGGTGTTGATCGGGGGTCCAGTTGCAGAGGGTGGTGGTGGCGGGCATTGGTTCGGGCGTGTAGGGGTGCGTTGTTTGTGCGTCGAAGCTGTTGTGTATGTCGGTGATCTTGCGGTGGAAGAACGCGGAGAGTGAGTTGCAGAGGTCTTGCGAGGGGGTGATGTCGTTGTTTCCGGCGCTGGGGTTGAGAACTCTTTGACGATGCTGAAAAGTTCCTTGCTGTCATGGGGCGTTGTTGTCCAGTCGTTCTTTGAGTGCCGACTTCTTGGTGGCACGGATCAGCTGGTGGTGTTTGCGGGTGGCGTGCTTGAGGGCGGTCCTGTTGTCTGTGGTCTGGACGAGTCGCCAGGTTTTCTCGAGAGTGCGGCAGTTCTTCTCTGGATTCCTTGAGTTCGTTGGTGAACCAAGGGGTTTTCTTGCTTCCGGGTCTGCTGGGAGGGGTTTTTAGTGGTGCGAGGTCGTCGGCGCAGGCGGTCAGCCACTTGGCGAGGTTGCTGGCTGCTTCGCTTGGGTCCGTTGTAGTCGGTGGGTGTGTTCTGGCTGAGGGAGGCGGTGAGCTGCTCGGCGGTGATCTTGCTCCAGCTCCGGCGGGAGCCTGTTGCGGGTGGTGGTGGGTCGCAGTCTTTCTGAAGCTGAAGTGGACGCAGCTGTGGTCGGTCCAGTGGAGTCCGGTGGCGTGGCTGAAGGAGATGTGCTTGCTGGACGAGAAGACGGGGTCAAGCGTGTGGCCGGCGTAGTGGGTGGGCGTGTTCACCAGTTGCTTGAGTCCGAGGTTGGCGAGGTTGTCCAGCAGGGCGGTGGTGTTTCTGTCGTTGTTGTTCTCCAGGTGGAAGTTGAGGTCCCCTAGGAGGATGTAGTCGGCGGAGGGCATGGCGTGCGGGCTGATGAAGTCTGCGACTGTCTTCGCTGAATAGTGTGCGACACTAGCCCATGATATTCCCTTAGCAGGTCACCTGGGCCAGAACAAGACTTGGGACAGAATTGTCCCTCACTTTCACTGGCCCCACATGTCTGAAGACACCAAGGAGTTTTGTCGCTCCTGTGTAACCTGCCAAGCCAGTGGGAAGGCAGGTGGCACCACAAAGGCCCCCTGATACCACTAACCTGTGGTGGGGGTTCCCTTTGAGAGGGTGGGGATTGACATAGTTGGTCCCATGGATCCCCAAACAGCATCTCTGGGCACAGGTTTATCCTGGTGGTGGTGGACCATGCCACCAGGCACCCAGAAGCCATTCCCCTTAGGGACCACTACAGCTCCTGTGGGTGGCAAGGGCCCTCCTGGGGAATTTTCTCAAGCAGTGGCTTTCCTAAGGAGTGTAGTATCTTTGACAGAGATGCAAACTTTATGTCCAGTTACTTGACTGCAATGTGGAAGGAGGTGGAGTGACTTATAAGTTCACTCACTTACCCATGCAATGGTTTAGTTGAGAGATTCAACAAAACCTTGAAAGGCATGATTAAAGGGCTCCCAGAAAAGCTTAGGCGAAGATGGGACATACTCTGCCCTGCCGTTTTATTTGCGCAGGAGGTGCCTCAAAGGGGGTTGGCTACAGCCCTTTGAACTTTTGTTTGGCCATCCTGTCAGGGGTCCATTGTGTCTGGTGAAGGAAGGTTGGGAGTTACTCTCAAACCCCCTAAACAGGACATAGTGGACTATGTACTTGGTCTCCGCTCCCGGATGGCTGAGTATGCAAAAAGGCAACCAAAACCTTGAGGCTAGCCAGGAATTACAGAAAGCCTGGCATGACCAAAGGCTGTGCTGACTGTTTACCAGCCAGGACAGAAGCTGTGGGTGCTGGAGCCAGTGGCCCCAGCAGCCCTCCAAGACAAGTGGAATGGCCCCCATACAATTGTTGAACATAAGGGAGAGGTTACCTATCTGGTAGACCTGGGAACTCCCAGGAGCCCCCACAGGGTGCTCCATGTCAACAGGCTGAAGCCATATGTGGACAAAGCTGACATGGGCTTGCTCATGGCATCTGATGAGGGACAGGAAGAGGAGAGTGACCCTCTCCCTGACCTGCTCTCTCAGAACCCTGATGATGGGTCAGTGGATGGTGTAGCCTTGGCAGGCAGCCTCACTGCCCAGCAACAAACTGATTGTAGACAGGTGCTCAATCAGTTCAGACACATGTTTTCTCTGACTCCAAGTCAGACCACCTAGTGCACTCATGAAGTGGACACTGGGGACAGTCTGCCTGTTAAAAGTAAGATTTACAGGCAACCTGACCAGGTCAGGGACTGTATCAGGACAGAAGTCCAGAAAATGTTGGAGCTGGGTGTCATTGAGCCTTCAGATAGCCCTTGGGCTAGTCCAGTGGTCCTGGTGCCAAAACCTCACACCAAAGATGGTAAGAGAGAGATGCGGTTTTGTGTGGACTACAGAGGCCTCAATGCAGTCACTAGGACTGATGCCCATCCAATCCCAGGACAGATGAGCTAATAGACACTTTGGCCTCAGCCAAGTATCTAAGCACATTTGACCTAAGAGCTGGCTACTGGCAGATCAGACTAGCTGATGATGCAAAGCCAAAAACTGCATTTTCTACCCCTGGTGGGCTTTACCAATTTGTGGTGATGCCCTTTGGTTTGAAAAATGCACCTGCCACTTTTCAGAGGTTGGTGAACACTGTCCTTACAGGTCTGGAAGCCTACAGTGCAGCATATCTAGATGATATTGCTGTCTTTAGCTCCACCTGGGAGGATCACCTGGTCCACCTCAGAAATGTTTTGGAGGCCCTGCAGAAGGCAGGCCTAACTATCAAGGCCACAAAGTGCCAGATAGGGCAGAGTCAGGTTGTGTACCTGGGCCACCTTGTGGGTGGAGGCCAGGTTCAACCATTGCAGAGCAAGATCCAGACCATCATGGACTGGGCTGCTCCAACTACCCAGACTCAGGTGAGAGCCTTTTAGGCCTGACTGGGTACTACAGAAGATTTGTCAAGGGGTATGGATCAATAGTGACACCCCTGAATGACTTAACCTCTAAGAAAATGCCCAAAAAGGTTCAGTGGACAGTTAGCTGTCAAAAGGCATTTGATGACCTGAAGCAGGCCATGTGCACTGCTCCCATTCTGCAAAGTCCTGATTGCTCCAAAAAGTTCATTGTGCAAACAGATGCATCTGAGTTGGGGGTAGGGGCTGTACTGTCACAGTTGAATGATGAAGGTCAGGATCAGCCAGTAGCTTTTATTAGCAGAAGGCTGATCCCCAGAGAGAAACGTTGGTCAGCCATTAGAGAGGGAGGCCTTTGCTGTGGTTTGGGCTCTGAAGAAGCTGAGGCCATACTTGTTTGGCACTCACTTCCTTGTTCAAACAGACCACAAGCCCCTCTTATGGCTAAAACAGATGAAGGGTGAAAACCCCAAACTTTTGAGGTGGTCCATTTCCCTACAGGGGATGGACTATACAGTGGAACATAGACCTGGGAGTAACGCATGCCAATGCAGATGGACTCTCCAGATATTTCCACTTAGAACATGAAGACTTAACTGGTCAAGGTTAGTTTAATGTCCCTGTGTTTGGGGGTTGTGTAGGAGAGTAGGATCTGCCTCTTATGGTTACCCCCACTTTTGCTGTGTATCACTGTTTTTCGACTTTAGTCTGGCTGGGGCCCTGCTATCCAGGACCCCAGCCTAGCTGCTTCCTCTCTAAATTGATTCCCTGTACTTTAGGTACACCACAGATTGGATTCTGGAGTGCCCTTATAAGTCCCTAGTATATGGTATACTATGTACCCAGGGCATGAGGTACCCCAGAGGCCTACCAGGGGCTGAAGCATGTATTGTGCCACCCCTGGAAGGCCACTCCAAAATGACACCACAGGACTGCTACTGCAGCCTGGGTGAGGTGGTGCATGCACCCCTTACAGAGATATAGAGTTCACTATATCTCACCTAACACTGCACATAGAAACCTATCAGTCACCCCTATGGCAGGCCTTATCAATCCTGAAGGCAGGGTGCGTGGTTATATGTGAGAGGGTGCCCATGCATGAGCAGAGCCCCTCTGCAGCCTCTCAGAATCTCCTATCCGGGTTGTCTGTGGTGCAGCCTGACCATATACTCTTAAGTGCATTATATCTAAACGGTAAATGCTAACTTTGGGATGGCTGCACGGAAACATGTCGTGTTTGGTGTCAAACACCTGGAATCATACCCCCATGCCAGTTCCTGGTGTGGGAGTATGATCCCACCCTTCTAGAGGAGAGACATGACAGCACTGGTATACCCGGTACCAACTAAACAGAGCCTGGCATCACAAAATGGATGCTGCAGCCACAGACACGAGTCTGGCCTCCTGCTGCTGACCGAAACTCCGGCAGGGGAGGCCTGGACAATAGGTTTCCTGTCTCAGGGAGGTGTTACCACCTCCCAGACAGGCCTTAGTGGATTGGGGCTGGGTGTTGCACTCTCTGAGTGCTTTGAAGTCCTGCACTGGGGGCACATTTGGTGTCCTCGTGCATACCCCAGTCCAAACCGGTTGCAGGGGCTGCCAGCCCCTGCTCTGGTGCAAAACTGGACAAAGGAAATGGGTGTAGCCACCCCTCTTTCCAAACCCTCCCATAGGTGGGTCCCCAGAGTTAGTCCAACCCCTTTTCTTAGTATAAGTAAGGGAACCCTGGCAACAGGACTTTAGATATCCCTGGGACGAAACTCTGAAGCTGAATCCTGGACCTTTGACGCTCTACATCAAGATTAGAGGACTGGAAGAATCTCCCTTGGGGTCAAGGATTGACTCCCTGCTTGGCAGGCACCAATAAAGCATCTGTCTGGTCTGCATCACTGAAGCTCCCGCCAGATTCTGTAGTCTTTGCATCACCAGAGGTAGATTTCCAGACTTTCCCGAGGCTGCCCTGAGTCCCCAGCAAAGATGAGGTCTGTAGCTTTCGTGGGTAACGTGGAACCGTGACCCCTGGACACCAAGCACATTTGCAAGTGCATCAACTTCCTGACATCTCTCGTAGCTGTGCTTTGCGTTCCTAGTAGCACTAGCCCCAACCACCAACTGCAGTGAAGATCACTGGCCTACACTTCACGAGTGTTCCGTGGGCCAGCTCCAAGTGCGACCGCTTGAGGCTCCTTTGTGATCTCTAGTCCGTTGGCTAGTGGGTCCCCATGAAGGCAACTCTCAAATTGCTTGGATTTTTCTGGTTGCTCCAGACGTGCCCTGACTTACCCTTGCTGGGTGAGTCCCTCAGACCTTGCTGGTCTGCACAGCAGCCTTTTCTTTATTTCCCTGTGACTTGCCGTTGCCAAGGCTTGTTGGGTCCAATCCGGTCGCCGACACAGCAGCACTCGACAGACTTTATGGGACAGCTCGAATTCCAGCTCCTGGTTGTCGTCGACGCCTCCTGGACCTCGTGGCTGAAGAGTCAAGGCACCTGTCAACTCACCTGAAGCACCCAACATCTGAGGGCATTCGACTATCATGCCCCTGGTCACTGGCTAGTGACCCAGACTCTGTCCCCTCTGCTTTCAGGTCTTCCTCTTCCTATCCAGGCTTGGATCGCTCCGGACACTCTTCTTCTTCACGGCAGCAGCACTTTTCCAAGAGGTCGCCATTGAAAACGACGACGATTCCCGACACCTTTAACACGTATGCACCCGGCTTCCTGGGTGAGGTAACTCGAGTATTTCGGTACTCACGTGGGTGTGGGCCCTAGAAACTCTTAAGTTTGAAGGAGTTAACTGGAAGTCCTCTCCGAAGTGTCCTTTTTCTTTAAAAATCTAACCGCGACTTTCCCCATAGAAGTCAATCGGCGGTTCGCGGCTGTGTTCTCACACTGCACGCGTCCCCCGTGGGTCCCCTGTGTCACTACCTTGGGTGGTTCCTTGGGGTCCAAGCACTTCTACAGGCTCTAGGCCTTGTGTCTAGTTCAGTCGTGGTTCTTATACCACTATTTTAGTATATGGTTTGGTACGCCCTAGGGCTCAAACGTGTATTGTGCTAAATACTGCTGATATTTGACTTGTAACTTATGTACTTAGAACTCTACCCTCATAAAGAGACTAGAGGGGTGTGTTTAAGACTAAATACATATATTTTATATATATACCTGGTGTGGTCCTCTTTCATTTGGTCACTCAAGAGATTATAGACTGGTAAAACAAGCTGCTTTACATTCCTCCAAGACTTAGCCTGAAGGCTGCTCTCCATAGCTACCACTAGGATAGCTTTTACTAAAGGTTGTCTTTAACCTATCATCCATAAGGGGTTGTTTGGACTGGTGCAAGGTGCCCACTATAACTAGTGGACAGCATATGCCAGGCCAACTTCTCACAATAAGGCTGCCATTTGTTCTACATTTAATCCCTGATAAGTGGTCAGCAGTTAACATCAATCTGCTCTTTCTCGGCTGAGAGGAAGGCTATTGACCTCTGAGCTGGAGTTGTTATCTGCCCCAGTCAGACATGAGTATTCTAGCTCTGGATTGGCAAGAAGTAGTTTTAGGGCATTTTCAGCTCAAACCGTAAACAATGGATTTTCATAAAATTGCCTTTCCATGTAGGATATCAAAAACCTGATTACATCAAAAAATCAGATTTTGAAAATTAAGTAAGAAATAACTTTGAAGCATTATTTTAGCTTTTTCCGTGCAGAGATAAGAATAGGAATTTGAATCCCATCAGGACAATTTCAGGGAAAGTGTTGGGATACACATTTATTGCCCAGAATTAAAGGATTTAGGTGTGTTTGTGCTTTTACAGCTAGCATTTAAAACATTAACACTCATAGTTGCATGCACATATCACTGTAGGATGAACAACATTGTTAGGGTAAGAGAATATCAATCACCTGAAGGGTTAGTTTGATTAAAAAGGGTGTGACAAGTCTCAAGCAATTTGGCTGGAAAGGAGATGCTTGCACATGACTCAGGTATTAAATCCAAACCCAACTCCTACTGCCTTGCTTGTGATGCGCTCTCCTGGGGAAGAAGGGTGTCTTTGTACTGCTCCTACCTTGCGCTTTCAACCCACCTTTGTGTGCAATCGTCTCTGAGACTCAGGGGTCGATTCCGATGTCGGCCGGAAGCGCACCTAACAGTATTCGTCCGGAAAAAATACCAGTCCGACAGCGTGTTTCCCGAACCGGCCTCAAACACTCTGCCGAGTCGAACAAGTACGATGCGCATAACAGCCCAGATCCTGTGTAGCTGGCCCGTACTCACCTATTCCTGCTCCTCGTCCCCTGCCTCGGCGAGGCCGGGATCCGTACGCGCCCGGGTCGAGTACGCCTCGGAACCAAATACACAGCGCTCTTCCTGGCCGGACTGAGTGCGACGCGCTCTTCCGTACTGCTGCGAACCTCGTCGCTGGCTCGTCCTGGCTGCGGCAGAGCATCCGGGGAGAGCTGCACATAAGCTCCGATTCGCGCCACAAGACGATCCACGGCGACTTGTGAGACGAGCAAGCCACAGCGAGCGAGCACCGAGTCGAGCCATGAGAAACCCGTAACCGAGGAACGACCCAGCCAAGAATCCCATCGCGCAGGTCCCTGCCAATACACTACATCTATTGCCGGGACTGGTGCGGACGTCGTACGGCAGACACGGCCAAGTCAAACACCCACAACACAAACAAACCAGCACGTGCCCGAAATATGTCACACACACATAGGGATGCACAAACAACGTACACCAGCTAAACAGCAGAACCATGGGGGCGAGATGCACATCACCAATGTGCCACACACACCCATAGGGATGGATGCCTGCCACTACTGCCATCCCCACCCATGGGGGATGGATGCCTACCTACTAACTACCACCCCACTCATGGGGGGCTGGATGCCTGCCACTACTACTCATCCCCACCCATGGGGGCTGGATGCTCGTCACCACTCACCATCCCCCACTCATGGGTGGGCTGGATGCCTACCACTAACTACCCATCCCGCCCAAGGTGGGCTGGATGCCTTGCTCACTACTGCCATCCCCACCCATAAGGGGATGTGATGCCTACCACCAACACCCACCCCCACTCAGGGTGGGCTGATGCTCTACCACTCACTACCATCCCCACTCATGGGGGGCTGGATGCCTGCCACTACTTCCATCCCCACTCATGGGGGCTGGATGCCTCCACACTACTACCATCCCCACTCATGGGGGGCTGGATGCCTACACTACGCCATCCCCACCCATGGGGGGCTGGATGCCCTACTCACTACAGCCATCCCCACTCAGTGGGGGCTGGATGCCTACCACTACTACCATCCCCACTCATGGGGGGCTGGATGCCTACCACTAATACCATCCCCACCTGGCAGGGGGGGCTGGATGCCTGCCACTACTACCATCCCCACTCATGGGGGCTGGATGCCTTACACTACTACCATCCCCACCCATGGGGGGCTGGATGCCTACCACCACCACCACCCCTACTCATGGGTGGGCTGGATGCCTGCCACTACTGCCATCCCCACCCATAGGGGATGGATGCCTACCACTAACACCACCCCCCACTCAGGGTGGGCTGGATGCCTACCACTACTGCTCATCCCCACCTCATGGGGGCTGGATGCCTACCACACACCATCCCCACTCAGCGGGGGCTGGATGCCTACCACTGCCTACCATCCCCACTGCATGGGGCATGGATGCCTGCCACTACTGCCATCCCACCCATGGGGGATGGATGCCTACCACTAACACCACCCCCACTCAGGTGGGCTGGATGCCTACCACCACTACCATCCCCACTCGCAGGGGGCTGGATGCTCACCTACACCACCCCACCAGGGGGGCTGGATGCCTACCACCAACACCACGCCCTACCTGTAGGGGGGCTGGATGCCTCAGTCCACTACTGCCAAATCCCCACCCATAGGGGATGGATGCTCACCACTAACACCACCCCCACTCAGGGTGGGCTGGATGCTCACCACTACTACCATCCCCACTCATGGGGGCTGGATGCCTACCACTACTACCATCCCCACTCATGGGGGGGCTGGATGCCTCGTCACTACTGCCATCCCCACCCATAGGGGGCTGGGATGCCTACCACCAACACCACCCCCACTCAGGGTGGGCTGGATGCTCATCACCACTACCATCCCCACTCATGGGGGCTGGATGGCCATGCCACTACTCCATCCCCACCATGGGGGCTGGATGCCCACCTACTACCATCCCCACTATGGGGGGCTGGATGTCTACCACTACTACCATCCCCACTCATGGGGGGCTGGATGCCTACCACTACTACCATCCCCACTCGGGCGTGGGGGCTGGCTGCCTGCGCCACTACTGCCATCCCCACCCATAGGGGGATGGATGGCTCACTCACTAACACCACCCCCACTCAGGGTGGGCTGGATGCCTGCCACTACTACCATCCCCACCCATGGGGGCTGGATGCCTACCACTACTACCATCCCCACTCATGGGGGCTGGATGCTGCCACTACTACCATCCCCACTCATGGGGGCTGGATGCCTGCCACTACTGCCATCCCCACCCATAGGGGGATGGATGCCTACCACTAACACCACCCCCACTCAGGGTGGGCTGGATGCGCTACCACCACTACCATCCCCACTCATGGGGGGCTGGATGCCTACCACTACTACCATCCCCACTCATGGGGGGCTGGATGCCTACCACTACTACCATCCCCACTCATGGGGGGCTGGATGCCTACCACTACTACCTGTCCCCACTCATGGGGGCTGGATGCCTGCCACACTGCCATCCCCACCCATAGGGGGATGGATGCCTACCACTAACACCACCCCACTCAGGGTGGGCTGATGCCTACCACTACTGCCATCCCCACCCATGGGGGCTGGATGCCTACACTACTACCATCCCCACTCATGGGGGGCTGGATGCCTACCACTACTACCATCCCCACTCATGGGGGGCTGGATGCCTACCACTACTACCATCCCCACTCATGGGGGGCTGGATGCCTGCCACTACTGCCATCCCCACCCATGGGGGATGGATGCCCACCACTAACACCACCCCCACTCAGGGTGGGCTGGATGCCCACCACTACTACCATCCCCACTCATGGGGGGCTGGATGCCTGTCACTCAACCACCCTACTCCATAGGACGGGTAATGCATGACACAACTAGCATACTCCCACATAAGGACTGTCTGTAAATTACATCCCACCCCCAACACCATGACAAGCGTGTGGTCTGTGTCAAATGCATACAACACTGAACATGACATTGAACATACAATGTGACCCCCTAACACATGTGTCACACATAATTGTGTGTGTGGCCTACACAATGCAAGCAGACCATGACCACTGTGGCAATGGTGCCCAAAGCCCCATCACCACAGTGCCCAAAAGGTAAGTGTGTGCTCCATGGCTGAAGCACACTTTGAACAGTGTGGCAATGAATCCAAAGCCCCCACTCACCACAGTGCCCAAAGGTAAGTGTGTGCTCCATAGCTGAAGCACATGTTGAACAGTGTGGCAATGGGGCCCAAAGCCCCATCACCACAGTGCCCAAAGGTAAGTGTGCTCCATAGTTGAAGCACATTTTGAACAGTGTGGCAATGGGGCCCACAGTTCCATCACCACAGTGCCCAAAAGGTAAGTGTGCTCCATAGCTGAAGCACATATTGGAACAGTGTGGCAATGGGGCCCAAAGCCCCATCACCACAGTGCCTCAAGAGGTAAGTGTGTGCCCATAGCTGAAGCACATTTTGAACAGTGTGGCAATGGGGCCCAAAGCCCCATCACCACAGTGCCCAAAAGGTAAGTGTAGTCCTGGTAAAAGCTGCAAAAACAAAACTGCAGGGATTATTCCTGGCCACACAACACCAAACACTACAGTGGCATTGTAGTGCTTGTGTCCCATAGCAACATAGATTGTGTGAGGCAAGCAGTGCAGTGCCAATGACACATCGTTCTGGCCATGTACACAAACAACAGCCATGGGGGCCCACATTGTCTACATTCACAAATAACACAATGACAGAAGTGAGCATCATAATGCAGACCCACATATCTGCACCAATGGACACACAAATGTAGATATCCTGTGGAGACTGTAGATGTCAGGTGAACAAATACCATACCATGGCAGCAATGGGACATACTAACCATGATCAAGTGCTGACTGATGACCTAGCAGTCCCAGGGCCAGCAGGGAAAGCCAACAAACAACATACAGCCAATGGCAAACTAAAGATATGCCAATGCAGTGGTGCAAATGCACAAACACAAACAGGCAGACTCACACTGCATATCATACACAACAGGTGAGGGGGTTGTGTAGCCAGTGTCCCCAGGCAAACACACAACACATGAGGAGGCCAGATTCACTAATACACAGATGTCAACACAGTCACATACAAAAGTAACTCATGGATTGGATTCCCCTATGTGGGCAAACAGGCATTGTGAGATGAGAGGGAGCCCACATTACACATGTCACACAAGCTTGTAGGAACAGCAACAAACACAGCAAGAGACAGAACCACCACAGCACTCCCCAGGGACCCCACATTGTGGTGACACTAGCCTGCATGACAATCACACTGTGATGACAGAGGTAGATGTCATCCACACTGTGAACCACAGCCATGTGTCCTGAGCAACAAACTACCATCACACCTATACAAGCACAAAGCACTCAGCACGGCCTGCCAGCCAAGGACAATATGGAGGTAGTGCCCCAGCCGTGCCAACAACTCACATTTGCACACACTCAGCGCACACCTTGAACTCCACCAATCGTGCAGCAGTGGAGGACTCACATGGACTGCTGACGTTGCACATGCACCCATGACAATCCCAGGGGTGGTGGGGGAAATAAGGTGCAGAAACACATCACACATGGCCAGTCAACAATACTTGTGAATGTCTGACACACTGCACAGTATGCCGTACATGGGCATGACGTGAAATCCACCCCCAAACAATGGGATCCTGGCCATAGTCACACACCAATGAAGAAGCCAAGCTGACCCACAAAGGACACACATAGACAACTCCCAACATTGCAGCTCTGACCCTGAGGAGTGGCAGCAGTCACACACACAAATGTGTCACAATCACTAAAAGCATACACAAACAGAAAATCACATTACTCGTGTAACCAACAAGTGCCAAGAGGAATCCTGACTGTGTCCCATCTGCGTTTGCCCACATCCCACAGCCCTGACAACAAAGACAACTAGGGATGACAACCTCCATGAACATTGGTTTGCCATGCACCCACATCCCGGAGAAACCAGGTCCAAGATGCTGGATGAACACAGAACAACTCAGCAAGCATCACAAACAGGAACATCCGTAGGGACACAGCCTGCGTAGGAAAAGGGAGAAGGGAACACGCACAGACATGCCTACACAACACACAACACGGGCACAGCCTATATCACGGAATCACGCACTGCCATGAGGGCACTCCACTCCTGTGGAAGGTCAGCTGTGCCAAACCTTGTCTGTGCACGACTCAAACACGTCAGCAGA